>LGRX02005659.1:0-15173 GCA_001247695.2 Cymbomonas tetramitiformis
TGATCTAGCTGAATTTTCCAGGTCTCTGGCAAGGTCAGCATCGGAGTACACAAACAGTGTGAGCACCCGTGCTGGCCTCTCAGGGTAATAGAAGGCCATTCTGTAGTGTGCTGTGCAGTCCAGATACTGTGCAATTCTGATAAGAGCCTTCATTGAGTCCTCTGAGGGACAGGCCACAAACTGTGACAGGTAGATAACTGCATAGTAGATATCTGGCCGTGACGTCCTGCTGTGCCAGAGCAGGGACCCAAGGATAGACCGATAGGGTTTTACCAGAGTGAGGTCTGGGTCTACTGGTTTTGATATCACCAGTTTAGAGTCCATAGGTGTACGGAAGGGTCTCTCGGGTATGTTGTTAGCTGTCATAAGGTCTTTAATCTGTCGAGACTGATTGAGGTACACCCCCTGGTCATCATGCTGTACTGTCATCTGAAGGATAGAGGATATAGGACCCAGGTGTTTGGCCTTAAAAGTTGCTCTGAAAGCGGTCCAGAAGGCCCTCTCAAGAGCCGTGGAACAGGCCATACCAAAGTCATCCACATATACCACACACATAGCCTTAACCGTAGGCGTGTAGATGTAATAGATACAGGCATCATGTGTAGACTGTCTGAATGATTGTCCCATGTATTTGAAACTGAGCATAAACTGTTTGACCATCCTCTGCCATGATGCGCCGGCAATCTTGAGGCCGTACAGCGCATATGAGAGCAGGGCATAGCTGTAGCCCTTAAAGGTATAGCCAGAGGGAAACTGAATCCACACGGGGAACTCAAGCTTAGCATGCATAAAGGCCTGAGACACATCCAGATGTGACACCACCAGCTGGAATAGAGCTGCAAATATGAATAGCAGTCTGAAAGCTGATATCTCTGGGGTAGCTGAAGAGGTCTCCCACGGAAGATAGCCTGTAGTTCTGCTGCCGTCACCAGCCATACGGGCTTTAAATATCTGATAGGGCTTGCCTGCACCAGTAGGGTCAGGTTTGAATGGCATAGATAGTACAAATAGTGTAGTAAGGTACTGTGCATTAGCCGGAGGTGTCCCCAGCTTGAGCTTTTCCTGATTAACCATATCACCAACCTCCTGATCCATAGCTTTCAGCCAGTCTTCAGACTGTGGTGAGGATAGAGCCTGTCTGACACCGTGAGGTAGCTTAATCTCTGGTGCCGAGACCTCAAGCATATGTGTAATAGTAGAGGTAGGAGCATCAGAGAGAAACTGCTCCATGCTGCTGAAACTGCCAAACATGTACTCTGCTCTAAGGTCACTGCTGAGGGTGTCAGAGAAGGGCAGGTAAGCTGCTGAGTGTGTGGACGGAAAGATAATCAGGTTGGCTGGTAGATCAATGTGCCAGCCAGCCGGCTCGTCGGTGCAGGGTTCCAGGATGACACCGTAGGGCCTCCTGTTGCCTCTGTGGGTGGAGATGAGAATAGCACTGTAGATAGGTGCTCTGATTGTCTGACGAGCCTTCACAATAGTCCAGATAGGATAGTGTTCACTGATGCCATTTAGCTTTCTGTAGCAGTCCAGATAGTGTAGAAGGTCCCGGTAGTGCCGACCATCTGATGTCTGTAATACATATCTGACTGCCATAGTCCAGGTAACTGTGCCATCTGTCTGAATAAGCTGAACACATGCGTGTGACTCCTCTCCGTCAAAGAAAGAGCCAATACCATAAACCCTCGAGCCTGCTGTGTCAAAGCTGTCACTGAATGGCTGTGGTCTGTCATAGGATGCATCAAACTCCCGCTCTGCCTGATGTGGGTCTGGAAAGGAGCCCAATATCTCTCCCATGTCCTGATGATTATGAATCCAGTGAGGCTTACCAACATAGTGTATCATATTAGTCTCAGTATCCAGGATCTTATATGCCAGGGAGCTGACTGATACACCGACAAGACGGCCCGACCAGGCCGCCCGCTGGGACTTCCTAGACATGCCAGGCTGTCTGGAGTTCCGCTGCTGTTGAGACATAATGACATAGCAATTCTGGCCGAAGGCCTTCAGTTTTGCATAGCCATAGTGATAGCCTCTGATCTGATGAAATGGTGTTGTAGAGATGTTCTTGTGAGTAGAGATATTCCATATGAAGCCAGCATGGGTGGCAGCCAGAGGCCAGTAGTCCTCGGGCATGCCAGCTGCCAGAAGTAATGCCTTAGCCATGTCTGATATTTTGCCAATGGCATTTTCTGCATGAGGGTTGTCTGTATGTACTGTAGGAGATGACTTCTGGTGTAATATACGGTGTTTTTGATAGAAAGCCACACACTGGGGGTCACCCATCTCTGGAGCACAGTCTGTACGGAGTGTTATGGACTGTGGTGCATATCCCATAGCATGTAAGCTGCCGTAGAAGTGAACCAGACAGGTGTAGTATTCTGATTTCTGGACGAAGGTGTACACAAATATGAATCTGCTGACATAGTCAATGAACTGGCATCGGTACAGGTGGCCATTGTAGCCAGCTGGGGTAATAGGTCCCGTCAAGTCAGCAGCCCACTTCTGGCCGGGCTGTATGGCCACTGATCTCAACTGGTCATGGTGTCCACAGGGCTTCTGCTTCAGCTTACTGGTACAGCATACTGCACAGAACTGAGAGCAGGTCGGCATAGCTGCTATAGCTCGCCTAGACAGCAGAGGCCGACCGAGCTGGATGCCAGGCAGGTCGTAGAGCTTAAGCAGACTGGCTGTAGAGCCGTGACCCATGACTGCATGGAACTCCACAAAGGGACTGACCCGAACAGGTGTGTTTCTGTTCCTGAACAGGATACAGATCTCAAAGGGAGTGCCATCAATGAATACTCTGTCAGGTCCGCCATCTGAGCCAGCCGGTGTCAGTGGGTGACTGGAAGCATATGTGTGCTTCCGAGAGAAGCTGAATATCCTCTTACTGTCTTTAGGATAGATGTGTAGTACCTCCATAGTACAAGTCTTGTGCCATATCTGGTGTTGTGGCATATACGGGACAATCCAGAAGTAGGTGGTATTATGCGGGTCAAGGAGAAAGTCATGGTTGCCCTTAGTCAGCATTCTGTCAATCATACTGATACTGAAGGGAATGTTGCCATAGAAGAACTGACCCGTCCACTGTTTGGTGTGACAATCATCTGAGATAGACCAGTGCTCAAGAGCCGGGTGATTGTTACCCTCTCCAACAGGCAGAGAGTCCCCATACATAGATACATCAAAAGCCGGAGTACCAAGTTTAGCTGTAGCTGTAGGAGAGCCGTGAGTAGTAGCCCATTTAGTGTACTCGCTATTACTCCACTGCCAGTCTGATGAGTCACCTGTGCGGGTCCTGACAGCTGCTGAGCCGAAGTGGTGAGAGTGCGGGCGCTGCGGCTCATCCCAGAGGTAATCCACCTGATTGTCTGTGATACGATATGTTCTGCCTGAGTCCAGGTGGGTATAGGTCATGGTAATGAAGTCTGGGGAACTGAAGCCATGCCGGAGCATAACCCGGGTAGATAGGAGTGTCCTGGCGCCTTCCTTGAAGTGGCAGCCAGGTATAGTGTACTCGTCTATCTCCCCTGACAGTATCTCTCGGCCATAGAGGTGTAGTGTACAGGTCCCGTCAGTTCGGGATACGGGACCTGTCGTCACCGTAGAGAAGCCAATAGTGGCGGAGGTGTCTAGAGCTGAGATCCTGGACCTGGTGCCTGTGATATTCCCAGTGGCACCAGAGTCTACCACAATGCCATCGCCGTCCCGTGATAGTGTATAGGCCGAGACAACAGGGCTACAGGTGAACACTACTAGCCCAGGTGGTGGTGTGCCGTGTGCCGTCCACGTGAAGCCGAGCCACCAAGACATGTGCACCACGGCACCACCGACAGTGATCATGAGGTGTGCCAGGTGTGAGGTGGTCTCGAGGACACTGCCAGTCTGCTGCCAAGCCAAGGGGCTAACACCACCGACACCTCTGTCCACTGTACTGTCGCCTGATATTGATTGGAAGTCCATGAAGAATAGGAATAGGCACTGAATGATAATAGCCAGAAAGGTTGCCAAGGCTAGAGCCGTGAGGTGTCGGGACCGCCTGCGGCGGTCCTCACTGTCTGCTGTTATAGTTGACCGGAACAGTTGTATTTGTGAGGCGGCATCGGGCGGCATACCCGAGCTGGTGAACTGGCCGTGGTCACTGTGAGAGTCTCCTGTGCCAGATCCAGAGGAGGAGTGTCCAGTCCCAGAATCTGACCATTCCCAATCACAAGAACCACTGTTCCCATTGTTACCAGCCCAAGTGCCACCATCAGAGCCCCAGTCATACAGTATCCCCGTCCCCGTCCCCTGGGCCCCTCCCCGTGGGCCCCCAGGTGACAGCAGTCTCAATCTGTCCGAGGCATCCTCCTGTCCCTGAAGCAAGTCTACATCTGCCATGGCACAGCCCAGGAAGCCGAGGACAACAAGAGTGGAGACGAGAGCATGTCTGTAGAATGGCACACCACCCCTACCTACACCCCTACGCAGGGTAGGGCTAGTGACGGAGGGTGGAGGGTCATAGTGCTGTCCTTCCCCTGAGCCACGGGGCTCAGGGTCGTCGGTCTCGTCCGAGGCCTCGACCACGGACCCCGCAGGCACCCCGTGCCCGCTGGCAGGGGGGTCCGTGGCCGTGGCATATAGTCCCGCTCCTGCAGTGACAAAGCACGGGCCAGGGCCGGGAGGGAAGGGCATCACCGGAGGCGGTACTCGTGGAACCCTCGGCGTCGTTGCGGCCGAAGCCGGCAGGGTGTCGTGCCACTGGGTGGGCTGGGTGTGATCCTCACACCACAGCCTGTCCCAGTGGTCCTGCTCTCTGTCGGTGAGGCCGGGAGGAGTAGCCACCTTAACCCGTGAGGGAAGGGACAGTCGCAGCTCCACGGGAGGGCCGGGCTCCGGTCCAGTTACAGACTCCAGCTGTGAACTCCAAGACCTCGGCCCCCAGGCCCCCCCTTCCTCCCGGGTCTCACTGTGATGTTGTTCGGTCATTGACTGAAACCGAAGGTCACCTGCCAACACCATGTCAGCGAACAACCCGGAGCTAGGCTCCAGGGATGCCTCGTGTGCGAAGAGCGCTGACACGGGGTGCAAACAGGTGTCTCCATGCTCGGCATCGTCCGGTGTGTCACCCGATACAGTCGCGGCATGATCCAATGTCTGAGCGGCCCCGTATAACATCACACCTGCGTCGAGATGTGATCGGATAGACGCAGGCTGTGGGTCACACGGTGAGCATGCGATGCTCGGGTCCGCACGGTAGAACGACGAAGAATCAAGCGGTGCCACGGCAGGTGCAGAGTCCATGCGGGCAACGACCGGTGGGGTGTGCGTGGTGTCACGATCGACACCACCCACCCCGAAGCCGTAGAAATGAACTCTCCCTAGAGAAAGGGAAGAGTACGGCTCCTGAAGATCTTGTTCATTGTAGTCCGCTTCCTCCCCTGCAAAGCAAAAGGCCTGGAATTTTGCGGAAGCTTTCCTCTGAAGCCGATCCCACTCCTCATGTTGTTCCTGAGTGTAGGAGTCAGTCTCCCAAGCATCCCACTCAGAGTCAGTCCACTCCTGTGGTGCCCAAGCGGGTGCATGAGAGTCCTCATCCCCCTGGGTGAGGTAGGCGGCAAAGGACAGGGATCCGTCGTCAGGGTACGTGCACACCGACTCCGAAGAGTCACAAATGTCTGGTGTGCCGTGTTCCCAACAGACTGCCTGAAAGGCCTCCTCCGAATGCTCATAAGCTGCCTGAAAGCGAGCTGTCAGAACATCCGTGAAGGCCCCTTCGGCTAGAGCCTCGGGGTCAAGCCGCATGGAGTGTGCCGCCAGGTGCTGCATGTGTGTACAGTCTGCCTGGCGGTGCCTCCCACCACAGGACCAACAGTTGCCCATGAACTGTTTGGAACCCGGGTGGAAGGTGACTCGGGTCTTCTGCGATTTTCCTTTGCCCTTCTTGCCTTTGCCTTTGCCTTTGCCTTTGCCTTTCCTGCTGATTCCCTGTGGCCAATTCCCCCCCTTGGGCAAGGGGGAGGCAGCGAATCGGAAACTCTTCCCCTTCCCCTTAAAGGGGTGGGAAGACCGAGAAGGATAGTATACATCTCGCGGGCGGGGAGGGCGCAGGTCAGGGGCTCCCCTGGAATCCAGACCGCCACGTTCACCGTGGCGGTGTCCTGCATCATTATAGAAAGCGCTAGTCAGTTGCTTCGTTTTCCCTAGTGTGTTGTAGACTCGCTGAATCGCGAGTCCACAGCTCACCAGGGTCAGCTCAGCTTGTGTTTTGACCTTCTCAATCGCATAGTCCTCGTGCACCTGTTTGTAGGTGACGGGACAAGTGCGACGAAGAAACAGACGGACCGCATCTTCCCTAGAGATGTCGAGGCTAGAGTGTTGCCCCAAGTCAGTCGAAGCGTTACTGACTGCGTCAGTGAACGCTTTGATGAACTGCTTGGGGTTTACACCTGCCGGGACCTCTACTGTGGGTGTGAAAATGAAGTCCGTCTTGTCAAAGTCTTCAAGGTCGGGCATTACGTCCCTGACTAAGGCGGTAAGAATTACTTTGCCGTCGTCAGGGAAGTAACGGTGAGCTTCCCGCACTGAAGCGAGCGCTGGCCCGCCACAGAGATACTCCAATAACTCCTTTAGGAGTTTGTTTGGAGTTGGCATCACTGTGGCGGTCGCGTCGGACAGCCGGAAAGCATGTGCGAAGAGGGGGTTAAACCGCGTGAGACGAGAGGTTAGCTCCTCAACGAGGGAGTCAAGTAGCGAACGAGCATTCGACTCGTCGCCACAAAACCTCCACTCGTCAATAGCATCCCCCTTGCCACACAGCTTCGATTTAATTCCCCTCACAAGTGCTTCAATCTTCTGGTGGTCATCCAGAAAAGCTGCGGAATCGGAATCAAACTTCTTTTCAGCCGCTGATTGTTGCGAAAGCGCAGCCACTGGTGTGGCCACCAGTTGGTCGAATTGTAATTGCCTCTTTGAGGCACCAGCCGGATGTGCTCTTAATCTCGCTGGTGCCATCAACTGGTACGGTGTAGAGGCCATGGTGAAATTTACAGTCGCGGTGATCGAACGTTAGTCTAGAAAATCCAATAAATCAAAATGTTCGGTGATCAAGGTTCTAAAAATTGTACTAAAAAGATCTCAGCAAGAGAAAACAAATTTACACTTGAACAATCTATAAAAAATAAGGGCAGGGGCTCAAAATGCGGGTTCAAAGGTTCAAATTTTACAGCCGCGGAGAGGGTAGGGTAAGAGAGGGTGGCGATCGTGTCGTGAGGCTTGGTGATGACGCGCGTACTGCTTCGGAGGCTGCGGCTAGCTAGACCGGTCCGCCTGAGCCCTAGGCAATTGTGCTCACGAACGGAAATTCATCCTCTCTCTCACTCTACCCCTTCCGTGACTAGTGCGTTTAGAACCTCATGCCCGGATCTCAGCCCCAAGCCCCTATAAGAGCTTTAGCCAGCCATAATTGGCGGTTCTAACAAACCACCTTAGGCCGGTGGTGGGCGCAAACCTGTGTGAACAAACACGCAGTCAAGCACTACAAGTCAAGTGCAACACTCACATATGTCAACCGTGAAACTGTGTAGCTATACACAAGATAATACGAAGTGTTATAGCTTCCGCCGAAAGAATGTGATGACAGCCCCTAAGGTGTCAGATGTGAAATGACAGATGCTATGAACTGTCCGACTACCGAAGTCGATATCGGAGATGGCGCTGATGACAGTGAAGAAGTCATAGTAGTCGAACCGTATCGGTGATGACACAGATGATGATGACACTGTCGGCATGCCAAATCCAGCAAGAGGCGACTGTTTGATATTGTTGTGCCCAGAAACGTTGACTCGGATATCAATGAACTGTCAACTGCACACGTTTACAACGTCGACGACTTGCGGGAGGTCGTGGACGCGAACAAGGATGCGCACGAAACAGGGCGCAGTGGAAGCGTGGTGGGCCCATAACCTGCTAGAAACAACTCAAACAGGCAGTGGGGATCCGCTGCCGACGGTGAACAAACGGATCATGAGACTCGGATAAAACACAATAAATACCGAGTCTGTGTCGCAAGCACAGGCCACCGAGAATGATACACTGAATATGACAGTGACTGTACGATCTAGTCATACTCATATTTCAGCAACCGTCATAGAGATATCGCGGCCACAACTATCTATAGATGCGGCGATTTCACGGGGTTCCAAGACCCCCCAGGTGTCGAGTGAACCTTTGGGACATATTTTACATCATTCGTGGCCCACCTACCGCCAAGGTCTCCAATTCGGATCCGCAGCCGATATCTCTATGACGTTCACGTTTTTGTCAGCCTTGGTGCTGAAACGCGCGTGAGTCGTTACCCCTCAGATGCGGCCCCCAATTCCAAGCTCCCCACCCTGCCCCTTGAGGTGCCACCCCAAATAATTATTTTGGCAATCGTCTAGCATCTTGGGACGCTTTACACGCCGCATGAATCGCAGCGCTTCGCCAGCTACAGCCACTTCACACTCCCCTCAACCCCACTGCCCCCACCCCCCTCCACACAACCACTGCCTGCATCAATCTACACCGCGATTTTGCACCAAAATTAGGGCGTCACAGGGCAAGCCCGTGCTCCCAAATTCGCTACACACCTCCCACCTTATGTCCTTCGAAAGTCGACACCTGCCCATGGCCATCTACGTCGCGCTAGAGCCCGCCACAAGCAGTGCGTGAAACCAGTGGTACCGAAATTCCCATAGGGGCCTGGGGGCTAACCGTCATAGAGATGCATTGAGCATGAAATCATAATAAATTAGGGAGTGGGAATTTGGGGATGTCATGGCTTTAGGACCTACTGTAGACTAAAAGACTAATAGACTTGCAAATATGAAATAATTTAAAGTTCTAAGTTGGAAGAAAATCTGTCAACGCCTTATTTTGCGGGTTACTCAAACTATTGAACCCTAAACCAAGCATCACGGATTCCTTTTTCTTTTGCTGTTTTTTCTTTTCAAGGAATCCATCTTTTGCGGTTTTCGCAGACGAGTGAAATCTCGCAATGGAAAAAATGAGTGCCAATTCGCAAACGCAGGAGATCTCAGAAATAGCATATGACGGATCTGTTGTGTGAAGTGAGAGGATGCCCACATCGAGAACGCAGATGCACAGTTGTCGTCTATGATTGAACCGTCATTAACGCTGATTGTCCCTTGCAGCCTTGAGAGGTGTTCAGATGCACCTTGAAACGTTTATATGACCATGCGCAAGTCTTCACTGGCTAAAGGAAGAATCGCTTCCGCGCCGGTACAAGTGTCACAACGGAAGGCGCACGTCGACTGCAACCAGCGTGAACAAAAACTTGAAAAACGTCCATAAGTCATTTTTCTAAAGACTTGGTCGTCGTTGTAACTATATTTGGAGTGCTGCGGTGCACAAAATGAAAGGGGGCATGCCTATGCCGGCCTGGGAACTCGCTTCCCTTCACGTCAGTTTTGGGATAGCTTTGGCCGTTTCAGTCTGAAACAGGCATTTGTTTCCTTTGATCAAGGAGTGAAACCCTTCTCTCTAAATGTCGGTACAAGGACGAGGGGCAAGAGATCACAGGCATGGTGGGAAAGGTGGAGGGAAAGGTGATGGGAAAGCCGGCAGACAAACCAGTACCACGTCGTACAACGAGAAGAAAAGGTGAGCTATGTCTGTTGCACTTAAGAATGACCGCATATTCTCTCAGACAAATTTTCGTGACTGCGCCGAAGAAATCCGTTCACCAGATACAAATTAGGGGGTTACTATGACGTTTCCGCCAATTTTCCCGAGATCCTTTCATTCAACGTCTGCGCTGAGTCCTTTAGCTATTGACCAAACGTTTTACCAACTGCTTTGAAAGGATACTGCGTAAGGTGATGAAGTTTCCTCCTCCCCCCAGCGCAAGGGTGTAGCTTTATCCTCTACCCAGCTCATGGGTATAGTTTCCTCCTCTCCCCAGCTCATGGGTGTAGTTGCATACTCCTCCCAGCTCATGGGTGTAGTTTCCTCCTCCCCCCAGCTCATGCGTGCGCACCCCAGATTGTGCTGCATAATCTCATGCACCTCCTCCTTGATATCTCCTCTTAATCACGGTCAACGTCAACCCCACTCACAGCTCTGCCGAGTGTCTTTCGCTGTGCGCAAGTCTCACGTACCTTTCCGATAACAGAGAGTGCAACTTTGCAAGCAAGAGACATCCCGTGGGCACTTGCGGTCTACTGCTAACATGAAAGAGGGAAGTCCAGCGATCCAGCCTTGCGATGCTCTGGCTAAACCCGTGCTCCTGCTTTTCGGAACTGAGGAGTTTTGGCCTGTTCCGGGGCCTTGTCATGGCAGGGACCAAAGCGAGGGCCTCAGCCTCGGGGAGGCTTATCACATGCTCCAGCAGGGTCGGCGGCCAGCTGGACCAGAGCCTACAAGGATTGAGCCTGCCGACCCAGAGCATAATCCTGGAACTGCACAATCCGGAAGCATGTCATCCTCAGGGTGAGAAGCGTGTCGTCCTGGCTACTGCTGCTGCTGCTGCTGTTGTTGCTGTTGTTGCTGCCCGTTCAATTTCCTACAACCTTAAGGGGCGGCATGCATGTCCTCTACGAACGCTCACTCGGCGGCCCCGCACATTCTGTGGAGCACATTCTGTGGATGGCCTCGGCCGAGCCCCTCCACCACTCAAGCCGACTTCCCCGCTGACCTTACACGAAATGAGTTTGGCGTAAACCCTTAAAGCATGAAACAAACACTCTCGTTACCACTTGAACTTTGTATAACATCAACTCGACCCCTCAATAAGAAGATGCCCGCCGTTACGCCATCCTTTCTATGGTCGGCACGCCTTGCATAATGCTAGGCCCCCTCGCTGCAGTCGAGGGAGCGGAGTTGGCCTCGGGGGCAACGGGCCACACTGGGGGTCGAAGGGGAAGTGGGGGGTGGAGGGGCAGTGCAGTACGCTAGGGGTCGAAAGGGCAATGGGCTGCGAGGGGGGGGTGAGTTATCGTGGGGCGCTTTGATTGCGCAGGACAGCCAGAAGACGCGGCAGGGCGCCGGCGAAGGTGCACGCGCAAGACGTGGCGATGAGTGACAACAACCAGGAGATGGTCGTCGGATTGCTGCGTACCCTACGAGCCGAAGGTCAGGCTGAGGATGCTGGTGAAGAGGACCCCTCTGCCTGGAGTCCTCACCAGAGCACCCTTGGCTCAGAATGTGACATCGAACCTGACTCTGTGGTGCGTGCCCTGCCTGGCATGAGCAACCCTCCCCCAAAACTCGTGCCATTGCTTCACTCTACTGAGCACTAATCCTTCCATCTCCACTCCCCTACAGTTCCTTCACCCAGAGCTCCCGGAAGCAGCAGTCCAGTGCACTGGTGCGATTGTGTGCCACACTGTAATTCGTGCTTGTGGCACTCCATGTTTGGGGTGCGCTCCAGGGCCCCATGCACCGGAGGGAGGGCCCGGTGCGCCGGAGGGAGCGCCCGGTGCGCCGGAGGGAGCGCCCGGTGCGCCGGAGGGAGGGCCCGGTGCGCCGGAGGGAGGGCCCGGTGCGCCGGAGGGAGGGCCCGGTGCGCCGGAGGAAGGGCCCGGTGCGCCGGAGGGAGGGCCCGGTGCGCCGGAGGGAGGGCCTAATGCGCCGGAGGGAGGGCCCGGTGCGCCGGAGGGAGGGCCTAATGCGCCGGAGGGAGGGCCCGGTGCGCCGGAGGGAGGGCCCAAGATGAATGCATTATTGAAACTGGCATCTCGTGTTTCAAGCAGTGTGCATTTTCTTGTCGCTGTTGTGTCCAGGGTGAAAGCAAAGGATTCTGATAGGCGTACTTTAGCTCTTGTCAGGATCCTCGTATGTTGAGCAATATCCTAGCGCATACCATACTGTCATGCCGGTATCCTTGCCAACCTTCAACTCCTGCATCTCCCCCCAACAGTTTGTGACTATCATACCATACTGTCATGCCGGCATCCTTGCCAACCGTCAACTCTGCATCTCCCCCAACAGTTTGTGACTGTCATACCATACTGTCATGCCGGTATCCTTGCCAACCTTCAACTTCTGCATCTCCCCCCAACAGTTTGCGACTGTCTGTCCTGCAACAATGGATTTAGACCCTGCAGTGGATCCAACCTGTTGAGGAGATGATTGGGGTCAACGGTACGGATACCTCCGGGAGAGTATTGAGGACATTATGTGGGGTGCGGGATTGGGGGGTACCACAGGGTATCGAGGAGGGGCTAGGCCTCGGCGTGGACGCCCGGCAGCGTGCGGAGGTGGTGGGGGTTTTTGCAGACAGCGCGCGGGTGGGTGAATTCATCGCGGCACAGGAGGTGCGCGCCGAGGAGGTCCAGCGCGCCGCCGCACAGCGTGCTCACGCCCGTGCCCAAGCAGAGGTGACGCCCCTCCCCCATTCTGTACAAATGCCATCACGTTACCATTGATGTGTGTTTACCCATCGTGCTGGTGATGCACAACTGTGGAGCGGAGAGCAGCCTCGGCATGCAGTGTGCATGAAAGAGGAGGCGGCGCCCGTGAGACGGCACCCGTGAGGCGACGAGGCGGCGCCCGCCCGTGGGTGTGCAAGTATATCCTGCCTACTCCTGCCTACGAAGTGTTGATCTGTGCTTCCGGGAAAGAGACACTGTCAGGGTAAGTCGATGTGGACACCCCTGTGATGTCTGCTCGGCATCCCCGACCCCGCCGCCTGATCCCGGCGTCTATCACGTGGCACTGACAAATGAAAGGCGGTTCCCTCAGCTTTGCTGCGCTTTCCCCCCGTGGCGCGCTCGCCCCACAGCCTGAGCGCACATGCAGGTGCTGGCATGGCCGCTCGCCCCACAGCCTGAGCGCACATGCAGGTGCTGGCATGGCCGCTCGCCCCACAGCCTGAGCGCACATGCAGGTGCTGGCATGGCCGCTCGCCGCACAGCCTGAGCGCACATGCAGGTGCTGCGAAGTGGCCGCTCGCCGCACAGCCTGAGCGCACATGCAGGTGCTGCGAAGTGGCCGCTCGCCCCACAGCCTGAGCGCACATGCAGGTGCTGGCATGGCCGCTCGCCCCACAGCCTGAGCGCACATGCAGGTGCTGGCATGGCCGCTCGCCGCACAGCCTGAGCGCACATGCAGGTGCTGGCATGGCCGCTCGCCCCACAGCCTGAGCGCACATGCAGGTGCTGCGAATGGCCGCTCGCCCACAGCCTGAGCGCACATGCAGGTGCTGCGAATGGCCGCTCGCCCCACAGCCTGAGCGCACATGCAGGTGCTGGCATGGCCGCTCGCCCCACAGCCTGAGCGCACATGCAGGTGCTGGCATGGCCGCTCGCCGCACAGCCTGAGCGCACATGCAGGTGCTGGCATGGCCGCTCGCCCCACAGCCTGAGCGCACATGCAGGTGCTGGCATGGCCGCTCGCCCCACAGCCTGAGCGCACATGCAGGTGCTGGCATGGCCGCTCGCCCCACAGCCTGAGCGCACATGCAGGTGCTGCGAAATGGCCGCACCTTATGAGACAGCGTGGCAGATTTGATCGCCTGACTTCCAGAAGGATGCGGGGCCTGCGCCGTGATGAAATAAGCTCGCGCATCTGCAACCCGGTAATGCTGGGCTTTCAAATCGAGTAACGCCAGGCGCAGCCCAGGCCACCATTGCAGCACTGCTGGTGTTTAACTTGCCATCTTGCGAAAAATTCTTACAAATACCGCAAAGCAGTCAAGCAGGCAAAGCAAACCCAAACCAGCTTTCCCATCCTAGCAGGCGGGCAAAGCAAACCCAAACCAGCTTTCCCATCCTAGCGGGCGGGCAAAGCAAACCCGACCAGCACCCATCCTGGCAAGGCGGGCAAGCAAACCGGCTCCAGCTCCCATCCGGCGGGCGGGCAACATTGTCCAACACATCCCTGGGCGGGCAAAGCAAACCCAAACCAGCTTTCCCCATCCTAGCGAGTGAAGACAAGCAAACCCAAACCAACATTCAACACATCTAGCGGAGAGACAAAGCAAACCCAAACCAGCATTCCCATCCTAGCGGGCGGGCAAAGCAAACCCGAACCAGCTTTCCCATCCTGGCCCCAGGCGGGCACAGCAAACCCAAACCAGCTTTCCCATCCTAGCGGGTGGGCTAAGGCGTCCTTGCACTCTGCTTTCTCTTGAATAACCAAAATTATAGCTAGGAATACTTTGCGCGATTTTTAATTTTTTTTTGGACATGGTTCACCTTGGAGGGCGCAGGGTGGTGGGTACAGGGCGGGTCTGTGGCGCGTGGCCAAGAGCGGCTTGTGGTGCGTGGTGGTGGCAGGCTGCCGCGCAGCGGACGCGGTCTCTGCGGGAGCAGCTGCACGCCTCGCTGCTGGCCATGGGCTTCAGCGAGGAGTGGGCTGCGAAGGGCATGCGCCACGTGGCATGCTGCGGGGCGTTGGAGGACTCGGAGTCAGGCATCCTCGAGGGGGAGGCAGCAGCGCTCGACTGGCTCTGCTTACACGTGCCGCTGGAGGAGTGCCCAGCAGCATTCACGCGCCTCCGTGCGGGGGGGGGGCTCGCGAGCGCGCCAGGCAGGGCTCTCTCGCCGCCCCTCTGCCCCGGCTTCACTGATGCCTTGTGTTTTGCTTTCCTGACGGTGCCGCAGTGACCTGTGCGGTGGCAGGCTCTCCGTAGCACTCCCGGCCGTCAGATCATAGCTGTGGAGGATATCAAAGGGGGGTTATGCGTTGCGGGATGGAAGATGGACGGTTTGGTGGAGCGGTGCATGCAGGGATGCCGGGCTTCGAGCCGAGGAGCGAGGGGGCGGAGGCGGAGAGCGACCGATACGTTGCGATGGTGCGCAGGGTGCTGATGCGCCGCCTGGAGGTGCGTGGAGGCCTCCCTTACCTGCTCAGCCACGGCCTCGGGGCCCCACGCCCGACAATGCCTCGCTGTAGAGGCCGCGTCCAGGCCTCGAGCTGGCCGTCACGGTCGTGGGTTTCACACGTAGAGGTGTGAGATCCCGGTCTGGAAAGGGACCCAATGGTGGTCACGCTCTTGAAGGGCTGTGCGTCTGGTCACGCTCTTGAAGGGCTGTGCGTCTGGTCACGCTCTTGAAGGGCTGTACCTCCGGTCACGCTCTTGAAGGGCGGTGCGGGTTGTCGAGGCTTCAGGCTTTGGGCTTCGTGAAGGAGGAGGTGAGGTGTGCGCTGGAGCATCACCTCTACGACGACGAGAGGGCGATGCACAC
>LGRX02005660.1:0-16331 GCA_001247695.2 Cymbomonas tetramitiformis
GGGCTGCTCCTGCTTCTGCATTTGCTTCTGCTTCTTCTGCTGGCTCTGGCAGGGCTGCTGCTGGCGCCAACGCCGTCAGGATGCGGTAGTTTTCCTCATCAAAGTCGACGGTCTCTTCCGCCGGTTGCTTGGGGACTTGGAACTTTTTAATGACGTGCACCAGATGCTTTTGAGAATGCGGCAAGTACTGATTTACTCGCACCAATGTGAGCACCGCCTTCATCAGCAAGTTCTCTGAGTAGTTCCAGAGAACCAACCGGTCGTTGTCCTCGTCCGAATTCTCGAGTCCAGCGGGCTGCTGGACCCCGTCCTCGTTCAGCTTGTACATCACCTCAAAACCGTTCTTAGTTGCGAAGGTCGTGTACTTCTTCTCTGGGTCCTCTGCGGGAAGCTGTGCGCAGGGGATCTCAATTTCGTCCTCTTGGTCGTCCTCCACCTCGTCCTCATCCTCGTCCTCATCCTCCCCTTTGCCCTCCTTCTTCGCCTCCTCCTTCTTCTCCGCCGCGTCCCCCTTGTTGAAAATATCAAACAATCCAGGTTTTGTGCCTCGTTTCTCCGCCTCCTCCATCTTTTCCACGAACTGGGTTTGCGTCACCGATTTCAGAAATTGCCACGACGCCAGGTTGCGGTAACACGCCGCGTCGGCCGGCGTGTAGTGTTCAAAACAGTTCTCAATGATATCGGGAGTGAGCAACACCTCCACCCCCGTTCCGGACAGTTGACTTTTGTTCCCCGAAATGGGGAAAATCGTTTGCAGCTGCTCGTCCGTCAACAAGCGTTTAAGGATCTTGGCGCAGTGTCGGACCTCTTGTGCGCCGCTGTTGTCAAGGTCTTCCACCGATTGCGCTTTGAAGCCTTCACCAAAGAGTTTTTCGTCAGACATGATTACGTAGGAGTATGGTAAGTGAGAAGAAAGAAGATAAAAAGTTGTGTCCACAGAAAAGTATACTTGCGATAGTGAAAATCAACTCTTAAAGATAGCATATCGCGAGTACCGCGCTAGTACCACACTATTAACGCACTACTCACGCCACTAGTGCGAAATCAGATCGCACTAGTGATATGACTAGTGCGATCTGACTACATGTGACGATTGAAAGGCAATCAAACGCTCGAACGCCTGGAACGTCGCGCCGGTCATTAGTTTTGAAACTTTGAAGCTTAAACATTTGAGAAGGCGCCAAGTCGCTAAAGCGGGAAGGAAGGAAATATGTTATGCTCGTCGTGCTCTGAAGGCGAATCTGAGCTTAGCGCTTCGTCTAATTCTTCTGGTTCAGAAGATTATTACTATGAAAAGGTGGAAGACTTTATATGCAAGACGAAAACCATCAACCCAAGAAAGGCGAAGCGTTCCGAACCGGAAGCAGAATCCAAAACGTCGGGATATGGGCCCAACAATACTGCGGAAAGCGTGACAAAGATCGGGGATCTGATGGACCCCGCCAACGAATGCAGGTGTGGGAGGCGCTGTCTGTCCCAATTCGAGTATCGTCCCGTGCAGGCGTACTTACGTGAAAAGTCTACGCTAAACGGTCGCCAGTTCAAGGAGAACATCGTCGCGGAGCTCACTCGTGCGCGTAGGTTCAAGCCCGGTTCGCAGAAGCTTGAAATAGAGATGTTCGACTCGCTGACGTTCCTGGGCAAGAAAGTCTGCAAGGATGCGTTTCGACGACTGCACTTTATTCCCGAAAGCACATGGTTCAAGTGGCACGCGCACGTGTGTGGGGGCGGCATGCTGGAGAGCACAAGGAAGAGGAATTTGACGCTGTACAACGACCCGACGAACCTGAACTGGACTTATTTCTTGGAGTACGCTGCTCACGAGCTGTTGCCGGTGGCGGAGCCACAACCTCAAAACGGCAAACTCCAAATGAATCCGATCCGACCAGCCGATTGTTATGCCGCATACAAGCTTATGCGTCGCGGCGTTTATCAGGTTAAAATCACGCAGTTTCGCAAGTAGCTGCGCGAGTACCTCCGCGCGAAGCATATTACCATGCGCAAGCGGAAGGATTGTGCAGGTAAGTGCACGACATGCGAAATCTTGACGAAGCAGCGCCGTGCTGTAAAGGACTTGGAGGTCCTGGAGGACTGGAAGACGCTTAACGACGCGCACCGGAGTGATTATCGAAATGAGAGAGCTCAGTACAATAACACCCGTGCTGATAGTGCCAACCAGTTCGGCATCAGTGACTCGTATTGTTTCGACGGGGCGGCAAACAACAACACCGTTTGTCCGCACTTCCCCGTGAAGGTCAAGGCGATGAGCGACAAAGCTGGAAGTTTCTTCCACCTTCATCTGCAAGCAGTCGTGATGCACGGCACGGTGTTGTGCATGTGTTTACTTATGCCATGGGTTCCTGGCAAAGACGTGAACATGTGCCTCACGACGCTCAATATTCTGCTACGGTATGTGGTGGAGAACACGGAGCGGCACTTTCGGCAAACATGCCACGTGCAAATGGACGGAGGGTCGGAAAACTGGAACCGGCATGTTTTCGCCTTCTTCAGCATCCTGGTTCACCACGGGCTGTACAAAGAGATCTACCTACACCGTCTGCCCGTAGGCCACTCCCACAACGACGTCGATGGCTTTTTCGGGTTGCTGAAGATGCTGTTGTGGGGTAAGACCGCGGATAAAAAAGGCCATTGGTTCTTATCTTTGGAACAATGGATTGCCTTTCTCTTTGCCTGGACGATAACAACCATCAACAAGCACACGTACGTCGTCGGCTGCAACTTGGACTTCAAATCGTGGATCGACCCGCACTTGAACGAAGAGTTTGGTGGCCACGGCTGGACGAGACCGCAAGGTGCATACTTGGTGCTTTTACGTCGCTCCGGACAAGCTCGTCCGAGCGAAGTACAAGTTTGGTGACAGGTTCAAGGAATGACTACCAAGTGGCGTGGACGAGGACCCGAACCTTGGGCTGATTATTTGTACCAGTTATCCCGACGTCGACTCCGCCCCGGGCTATATGGACAACCCGGAATGGAAGCGCAAGGGGAAGGGAAACAAGGTATTGGACATGGAGCAAACAACGCGGAGCTGTCTATTGGGACTCCGAGCCGCAACGCCAGATCTGGTGAGCCAACAACGACACGAGGAATTGAAAGCAACCTTCCCCTTGCCTTTGAAGGTGGAGGCCGTGCGAGCGCGACATCCCGAGCGATTACCTCCGAAGTGGGACCTTTCACTGCTGCTGACACGTGCGCATACCCGCGCATCTACAGTCAAATGCGATGGGATCTTGAAGACGCGGTATGCTAAGGCGGAGCAGTTCAATGTATGTTTCGACGGCGTGACGCATAAGAAACAAGTGGTGGAGAAAGAAGTCCTGAAAAATATTGACGTCAACGAGGTTGTGGCTTTTATGCGCGAGGCCAAGTATTGTACTGAGCTGATTTCCAGAAGGTAAGACGACCGTTTACCAGCCTAGTGCGATCTCATTTATACCTTATTTATATTTATTTTGTCATTGTTGTCCTTCAAGTGTATAGAGAAGTTTCAAACTAGGGTTCGCTTACGCAGGTACGAGGATAAACACTTACACCGAGTGTTATCTGAGCGGAATGCTGAACTGCGGGGTCTTACGACCAAGACCAAGAAGTTGGAACGCCTGATCCAGCTTTTGAAGGCAGAAGATGTTGGTGAAGAAGCTCCCGCAGTTCGTGCAGAGGCAGAAGAAGCTGGTGAAGAAGCTCCCGCAGTTCGTGCAGAGGCAGGTGTGCGTGAAGCAAATGGAAAGAGGAGTCGGAGAGGAGGAGATCCACCTGCTGCTCGCAAGAGGTTTTCAGGCGCACAAAGGCAAAACAGGGCGCGCAGAACTTCACCCGCCTCCGAAGGCGACAGCGATGATACTGATATGGAGATGGATCTTGCCACTCGCAGTCGGAGTCGGCAGGTTGCAGCGCGCAAGAAGAAGCCGGGAAAGCAGCCAAAACAGCAGAAACAGCCCAGCAGCAGTGAGGGCACGGATGATGGCGACGATGAGCACTCCTCCGGTGTTGACGAGAGTCTATATGACCGTGGGATGCGTTTGGCATCGCAGAAGGAACACTTGGCAGCCGACTACCGGTTCGAGGACATGACTGTGGGCAGCTATGCCGTGACCGTTGCAGGCGGGGAAGCCAGCGACAAGTGTTGGTTCAACGTTATGCTCCCGGACGGCGGTAAGTCACTCCCACTCCATTTCGTGGAGGTGGTGGGGCAGCATGCCTCACGGAAGGAGATAACCTGGCAGTTCTGGTTGCCAGCACAGTCACGGAGAACGTTCGAGACGGTAGAACAACTCTGTGAGGCTGGAGCTTTCGTACGGGGTGCCCGCACCCTTCGCATGAAGTCTACATTTGACGTGAACGAGGTGTTGACATGCTGGGATGAGACCGCAAAATCTGGTGTTCAAGGCGGAATTCCAGGTTGTGAGGAGAAAGCTGAGCTTTTAAAAGCACTGCTGGAGAACTCTGAAGAGTAAATAAGTGCAGTCAAGAGTTCGTATGTGCATGCATGTACACATGTGGTTGTGCTTACACCCTAAATTGGTGTTACCACTTAGGGTTTCCCCCGCTAGAGGGCCATTTGCTCCAGAAATCTGCACGGAGATGCAAGTGCTTGATAGTTTATTTGTTCAAATATGTTTTATGGCAAACTACATTATAACATAGCACGTGACGGGTCCATTAGCAAGAACCTTTACATATGTTACCCGCCCTTTGTGAATACGCGTGTGATAAAGCATAGGGTTTGAGGGGGTTTTGGCAAAATTGTGCTGAAATCGATGAAAATATCAAACATACGATAAACAGGTACATATTTTTCCCTTTTTACTTCCATTTTATAACCTTTAATCTCGATCTAATACCATATGTGGATTTTTGGAACACTCCTCAATATGCCTAAGAGTCACGCGTAAGAATTCTGAAAACCCCGCCTCATACGATGAGAAAAACTTCCAAAATTATAACCACCCTATTTTTTGGGCATGATATGTTTAAAATAATGTAAAAAACATCAAAACAATGACCTTCAAAAAATCTTCCAATTTAGAGCGCATCTTCCAATTAAGAGCGATCGTCGTTTATATATATATATCCACACCCTTCCTTATATTTTGTATACTTCCTATCGTATATAGGAAGGGTGTCTAATATGATAGATACCCTTCCTTATATATATATATATATATACATATACATTTCACTGTTTCCTTCAGGTTATCGGTTCACCACTTCCGGTGGTTGTTTTGGATTTCGCCGTTCGTAGATCCCGCGGAACCAGCGGTCGCTTGTAGCGGGACCAGCTACTCGCACCCGGCTGCGCGCATTGCCAGCCCTGCACCTTTCATTCGCCGCGTATTTTTACGGCACCGGTCCCTTTCCACGAGCGGAACCAGCTCCCGGATTTTCGTGCAGCTTGCATTTGCACGCCCCAACGACGAGATTCCGGACTACGTTGTACCTGCGATGTCGTCCGCTGATCGCGTCTGACTCCCTCGGCAGCCGTCTCCGTGCTGCCAGGAGTTCTCCTAGGGGGCATTCCCCTAGCCTTACTCCACCCGCTAGTCCCGCCGGTGGCGGGGCTGGCGACCCGATTGTGCGCATGTCGCAATTGATATTTCGGCCGACCCCTGTCTCTCGGGCGGCCACCTCCGCGGAGTTCCACGCTGACGCCGCTGTCTGGGTGTCCACCCCTGTGAGGCCATCCCAAGGCACCGAATTCGTGGACAAGTTGGACTACGCCTTCTTCTCCTACGGCGAGGAGTTGGCCCAGCTTCTCCGCACCCATGGCTTCAGCAAGAGAACCGTCGACCTCACCCTCGACGGACCAGAGGCTGAGTCGGACTTCGCGGTCTTGCTCGCGAACATGGCCCATGTTTTCGGGCCTATTTCCCGTGACGACTTCGCCAAGCTTCTGGATCTGGAGAACGAGTACACCGACTACCACGTCGTCCTCAACGAGCTCATTCACGCCGTCCTCCCAACCGTTCTTCGCTCGACTGCACTCACTTTGTACGAGGAGTCGGCCGAAGTCCACCTTCGCGATGGGCGCTGCACATTGCAGCGCCTCCGCTTCCATGTGAAGGGCATTGGTGACCCGACGCGCATCGCTTCTGGGTCCGCCTCAGGGCGGTTATTCTGGACGAGACCATCGACCCCGCTCCGCAGCTTGCGGCTTTCCGCAGCCGGTGGAGAAGCACCGCAAGCTCCACCCTGACTACGCCGACATCGACATGGTCTAGGACCTCTACAGCTGCTGAAATCTGTATAGGCAGCCCTGACCGGGAGTCCCAGTGCAGGCCCCTATGACAGATATCTAGGTAGCCAACACTGGACTGATGACTGACCCGCAAGTTCGTGCTGTGACACACCGAGTGTCACAGGTAGCTAGACTCGAGACCGTTCCGACTCCGAGACCGTTCCGGGTATATCTAGCTTAGGGTTTATTATCTTAAGAGAGTTTATCTATATTGGTTCCAGGACTGTCTGATATCCGTGAACTGGGAACCGATATTCCAGTAGGTCGTGGACCCATTCCACGCTATTTTTCCACAGCTAATTTGGCCATGATTGGCTAAATGTCCATTACCCGGCCTTAGGTACATCCCGGTGTACCTAATTTCGCTTTTACTTTTGACGCCGTGGGGAGCCAAATTATTATCCGGAGGTCGTATGGTCCATAAATATTGTTGATTACATGTCCGGTATATGGTCTTCAATCACTTAGTTGGTGGTAGTTGGATCATTACGATGGTATTGGCGAGTGGTTTATCTTGGCGATTTTCAGAAATTCGAAAATTATGAAATTCGAAAATATTTAGGTACATCCCTTACAGTGCACTCGCGTTAATAAGAATCAGGCTTTTAAGAATCCAACGGCTGGGGTTCTCGAGAAATAAGAATGCCGTTTTTGGCTGGAATTATTCCTTTTCAATTAAGAATATAGGCAGCCCATTTTAGAATATGGCCAGCGCCTTACGATGTAAAAATAAGAAATTCCGCTATGGCTGCACCTGGTCGATCCAAGAATGTCAAGGGGCTACATCTACAATCTGCTCATATACGGATATATCGATATATGTATAGCTATTTGTAAATATGTATGTACACTTGAGCAAATAGAGAGTACATTTGAGGAGCCGCGCACATATCGATATTCACATTTGTGGAACTCCGCGAAAAACAAAAAAGCGATAAGTCGGGAAATTTAAGAATCCGCCGATATAATTAGGAATATGGCAGCGAGGACATCCTCGATATATAAGAATCCCGCGGCGCTTGCGAGATCGTTCGATAAGAATGTAGTGAATCCGCTGGACGCTGGTTCTATCGCAAAACCATCGATTAAGAATGAGGTCGACAGCCGCTGGATCGAAACTGGTTGATTCTTATTAACGCGAGTGCACTGTAGGTACATCCCTCTATTTTTATCATTACGCCATCGTTGGCATACGTAAGCATATATATTAAGTTATGATGCTTTTCTACCCCTCTTAAAGCATTTGT
Organism: Cymbomonas tetramitiformis; assembly: GCA_001247695.2. Lineage (NCBI taxonomy): Eukaryota > Viridiplantae > Chlorophyta > Pyramimonadophyceae > Pyramimonadales > Pyramimonadaceae > Cymbomonas > Cymbomonas tetramitiformis. Next base: position 7,504 of record LGRX02005660.1, read on the forward strand.
GACAGGAGGGATATACACTCAATCGAAAAATTGCGGCTTCATTAGATCAGTCGTTTAACACACATGAAAGACATATTATGTTTTTTCAAATGTTTTTTTTTTAAGCGGATTGATGCAACTTCCCTCGAACAATGTGATATATATCTCGGATCGTATGAGGGCGTGCGATAGTTTCCCATGTCTCTGACCGAAATGGTAATCGGGTGGTCGATACAGTGCTTGAAACGGACCGATATCGACGTCGAAATAGGCGATATGCTTAGGTACATCGGGATGTACCATGGAGCTCTTAGGTACATCCCTGTGTACCTCCGGGTAATGGACATAAAACAGCCGCTTGGAGAGGTGGTGCGCGACGGCGCGTTTGGGTACGCACGGGAAATTTGAGATGAGCTGTTTGCGGTGAGCGTCTTTGAGCCGCAGCTATCGATGGGGATTCGACCTGGACCGGATCGCGTTGGCGCAATGTTCATTTACGGTATAGATAGTGCTTGCCCTGATCCCGCTTGCTACCGATTCTTGGGCTGGTGTCTGCAGCACCTTCGACCTCGACGACGTCTTCCAGTGTCCCTCGCTCGCATGGCTTTACCGCTCCTTCCGTGACTGTGGCGTCGCATTTTCCCCACGGCATTACCCGAACGCCCCGGCGTACCATCTCCCATCAGGCTTTCGGAGTTATGGGTGTTTCCACACGAGCAAAGCAGTCCCTCACGAGGGACTCAGATATTGACGCCTCGCTGAGGCTAACTGACCATGTTCGCAACACGCCGACAGCGAGTTCGCCGGCTGTTACGAACCTCGACCCCGCTTCCAACACCGAAGCCGACGTTGCGACGAGGAGGTACCTGCAGGAGCAGTCCAAGTTGGTGGACGAGGTCTACAGGGGGGCGGCTGCATCGGACATGGGCCAAGGGTATCCGTGAGGATATCCTTGGCGACAATAAACATTATTTCAGCGGTACGACCGACGCGGGCCTCCTCTCCGATGTGGTTGTTGAGCTGCGTACGGAGTTCGAGTCCGCTGGACTGGACCTCGTCTCGTTCGACCTTGACGACCCCCAGGCTCTGGTGGTGGGCAAGGTGAATGGACTACTGTACGACGTGCTTGGCCTCATCATCGAGAAGCACAGCAACGCGCACGTCTGGCTGACGGGTACGGACGCGTCTGCCGACCGGGATGGGCGGCGAGCGCTGGTGGACATCGTCAAGCGCAGCGTGCCTGTGGCGTTGCGGGAATCATTTCAGCAGGAGCACGCCGCGTTGAGTTATCCCGCAAACGTTGACCCGCAGCCGATTCTGGCTCGGGAACAACGTTTGGTGCGGGATAACAGGGCGGCCGACTGGACCCCCACCGAGGCCACCCGGAAGCTCAGCCTGTACAGCAGGCTTGACCCGGTATTCTACGCCGCGGTCAAGGTGCGTCGCCCCATGGTGGCCGACCTCGCGTCGGTTTCCCTTGTGGCCTTGCGTTCTTTGGTCGTCGAGATTTACCAGGCACGGGCGCAGACGGACGTCGGGAAGGCCTTCCTGGCCAAGCCCGCAGGTGGTGGCACGTCGGCTCTGCTCACCAGCAGCGAGCACCAGGCGCTACTGGACAAGATCAAAAAGTTGACTGAGCTGGTTCAGCAACGGTACGAGGCGGCTCCGCAGGTGGTGCAGCGGCAGCGGGACCCGCCGCAGCGGCAGCACGGGCAGCGCCGGCAGCAGCGGCAGCGCGGGCAGTCGCCGCGGGGCTTCCGCATGGGGGTCCAATCCCCACCGGCGGTGGGCTACGATCGTGACGAGCAGCGGGCGAAGCCGCTGTGTACCCGCTGCAAGAAGACTGGTAAGGAGCTCTACCACTTCTACCGCGACTGCCCTCTTGGCGGTCGCCAACATCCCCCCACCTCTGCCGCGGCTTTCTGCGTCCCCATCGACGAGCGAGGAGGATGCGGAGGGCGTCCATGCGCTCGCCATGTGTGTTGTTTTCCAGGAGGCGGCAGATGATGGGGCTGAGGCCTTTGCCCGCGCGGCGACGGCGTACGGTCCGCCAGCGGTGCTGCGCGGGGGAGTTGTTGGGGGCATCGACGTGTCGGCCTCCGGCTTCTCCGTTGACGCGGCGCCACCGGTGACGGCTACGCCCGGTGACGACATCCTCCAACGGCTGGACGACCTCGCGGCGGAGGTCAACGCAGCGGTGGAGCCGAAGGTACATTACACTCACGCGTCTTTCCCGCCGCCTGCAAGCGTCGAGCCGCAGACTTCCCCTACGGTCCTAGCAAATTGTAGTATGTGTACTAAAGGTGTCCTAAAGGCATAGTAAAGGACAGTTAGTACGTATGGGCGTTAGTATGCCGGTAGCATAGTATATTACAGGCATACTAACGCCATATTGGCCTGTTAAGATGCGCGTGCTACAGGCGTCCTAACGGCACTGCGCCTTAAGTATGCGTTGGCCCCAACTGGAGCAGGGGTGAGTGGTGGGGCACGTGTGGGTGTGCAGATCACTGAGATGGCGTTTTATGGTGACTAGAAGGCCAGGGGAAGTTTATTCCGCGGAGTATGGTGGGATTCGGGGAAAGTAGTACGCGGGCTGAGTTTCTCGGAAATGTAGGGACGTTAGGATGGCGTTAGCATGCCTCTAGGATGTCATTAGGAGGTTGGCGTTAGGACGTAGTTAGGATGCTCGTAGGCAAAGTTAATACGCTAATGGCACTCTAGCGGCACTGCGCCTTATAAAGTATGCGTTAGTTGTACTACTGCAGGGGTCGTTACCAAGGTCACAATTTGCAACTGCCTGCATGGCATGTGGCAAGCAAAAATAAACTAGCAGCGATTCATGTCTCATACATCGACCTCGTCGTCGTCCTATGTCCTTGATCCCTCGAAGAAGTCGGCCGTTGGGTCGAGAATGACCGCGGTCTCCATGCACGGATGTGGTACAATAACAACCTGCTGTTCTACTCGATTGGCTAATATGAATGGCTCCATGTTGTCAAAGGCCGCGCGGTCTACGTGCGGGTTGAAGGTATAGACCGTCTTGGTCAAGTTATCCGGGCCGAGAATGGAGTGACGTCGACGGTACTCCTTGATCTGTTCGTCGGTCGGCTTAGCGAACCAATCGCATTTCAGTAAGATGTAGACCTTTCCTGCAATCTCCACCCGCAATATTCTCGTAATACGGCCGTGCCTGCATATCACCAAGCCCACGATTGTGTAAACAGCTAAGTTAGTATGTCGTTAGGACATTATGCGCATCCTAATCGAGTCATAACGACATCCTAAAGACATGTTAAAGGTGGAATAGTGCGTGCTCCTTTCTCACCTTGCCACGGATTTTGGCTCACCGTGCTCGTCCACTTCCTCACTCGCGAAGAAAGTGCGAAAGTAGCTGTGTACGGTGCGCTTGTTCCGATCGGTCGTAGCCGTGCGGTAATCAGCGTCGCCGATCTTGACGTGCGTGAAGTTATAGCAAACCGGTGTCGGCCCCGCCATGAGCAACATCTCGTACTTGGTGAACTGTCGGCCCAACCATTCCGTAGGATCCGCGTACGCTCCAAATGGGGGCTCGCGTATGTGCTCAGGTTTGCCCTCCCTTGCACACACCGCGTTCCGGTACTTCTTGTTTCGCAGTCGCATCTGTGCATTCCAACTATGCACAGCGATACGATACCGTTAGTACTTTAGGCGCGTCCTAAATATGCAACAACGGCGTCATAAGGGCATAAACAACCGCTCGGGGAATGGGGCCACAAATCACCTGCGCGCGTCTTCCACATACTTCTCCCACTTCTCCACCAGCTCTCGATAAGCCGGCAATTCAGTCCGCATCCAAACCTTCAAGGCCTTAATGTCATCATCTCGCAAGACCACACGTTTCCCCCTAGCCGATACCTCAACCGCAATTGCCCCGCGGCTCCCCATGGTCACGGCCGCCGGCATCCGGGTGGAGTGGTCTTCCGAAATGAAAGTGATTAACCCACGCACCAAATGCAACACCTTCACCCGCTTGATGCAGTTCATTATGGCTGGAACGGGTAGGGAGTTGCTCCTCGCTAGGCTTTTGATGTGACCGTTCAAGGACTCGAAGGCGTACATCCATACCTCCCGCATGGGACCATACTTCTCAAGTTGTTGGACGAAGTGAGAAAACATGTGAGTGTTAATCACACACCAAGCATACGCTGGCCCGGTCGCCTCCAACTCCTCGAAAAATGACTTGATTTCTTGTGCGAGTGGCTCCATATCCTGCACGTACGCAGCAATTCGTTAGGGCCCGTATGATGTACGAAGCATGTTAACGGCATCATAACATTATACTAACTATATCCTAACCGTTTACCTTAGGACGCACTTGTGTCGTCGTGATCTCCCGCACGATCGTGGTCATTTTACCCACTAGCTTGGCCAATCGATTGGCGGGCTGCCCTTCATCTCGTGGCCAAGCGCAGACTGTCGACAAGATACTGTTTTGCACGAGCTTCAAGCCGTCGTGAGCCCGAATGTGCTTGGCGGCTTTCTTATCGGCGGTAGTTTGCAACAATCGTTTGTGGCCACGCCCCCATCTTTCCACCGCCCTTATGCTCTTCAAGAAACTGCGCGCTGTCTCCAAGCTTCGTTTCGTGGTAGACCTTCTGTCAGGGCGGGGTGGAATCGCGAAAGGTCCGTGATTCATCTTGTACATCAATACCTCCTTACCTGCGTCACATTATTTCAACTGAGTATGCCGTTAGTACCCCTTCGTGACACCGATAGCACGTGGTTAATACACTATCGGCACGTTATGCACATCCTAACACGTGCACATTTGCCTACCTTGAGCATTCTTCACCTTGGTTGTGGCATGCCACGTGGGATGGACACCGTCCGCTTTCGCTTGCTGGCGGAGGGCGTCGTTGAAGTCGACCCCAAGCAAGGTTGCAGCGATTCTGTTCACCAGGTTCATGATGTCATGCATGCCATCTAGGATGATATCACGGTAGATCTTGAAGTAAACCAACCGAGTAAAAACGCTCGAGAACTTGACGCCCGTATTCCGCATGCTCTCCTCCAAGGTCGCTCCCGAAAGTTCGGGGTCTCCGCTATCTCGCAGATCTTCATGCATTGCGGCATGACGCTTGTACTCGGCGTCCGTGCGCAACGGTGGAGTGCCTAGACCGAAGAGAAAACAAAGTAATCAGCAAACACTCATTTACACCGCATGCATTATACGGCTAGCACGCCTTTAGGCTTTTAAGTACATCCTAACGCCAACCTAACGACGTGCTACTAGCATACCTGGCGGATTTTGCTTGCTGAAGAGGTACACCATTTTGTGCATTAATGTTGACCATGTCCCCCAAATTTTGCATACTAGGCACGCGGCGTATGCACCGACGTCCATGATTTGTGCGGCTTCAACCGCTCCCTTGTAGTCCATGAGTATGGCAAAGAGCATGACCTTCAACCGCACGTGCTCGTTGGTGTACGAGTCCCAACACAAAAAACCTTCGTCCCACAACACCACGAGCTCGTCCACGAGTTTACCATACAGCAATTGTGAGTTGGCAGGGTGTTGCCCTTCAATGATCCCGTACACCTCCATGTTCGCATACTTCGTGCGAAGCTCCGGAGGTAGGTTTAAGATTTGGAAGTATATAGGGAACACCCCCATTTTGTTCTGCCACAATGCTGCCCCATCGGCACTCAAGAGTATACTCACGTTCCTGGCTTCCTTGAAAAACTCGATGTGTCGCACGTTCTTCCGCTCCTGCCATTCCTTTCCATCTGATGGAAGATTCCAGCACAGGTGAACGTGTTAGTATATGGTTAAGATACAGTTAACATGTCGTTAAGGCACTAGCGGCATCCTAACATCGACCTCAATAGAATACTCACCCCAGATTGTGCGCATCGATCCGTCTTCCGGTGGAACATGCCTCGAGTGGGCGAGCATCATCTCCGCCGTGTATGGATTCGCGTACACACGTCTCAGCAAATCGACAACATTCCACCAAAAGAATGTTGATCGCGGTTTCTTGCCTTTCCCCGCGTCCACGTCTCCCGTCTCGCCCAATGCCTCCCACCGGGGCTCCTTGCACTTCGGGCACTCGTCGGCGGTGGCGTAATCTTCCTCGAAGAACACGCACCCCTTCACGCATAAGTCGACCCTATGCCAGGGGGCGTCGAACGCTTCGAACCGTTTCCAGGCGGCTTTGAAGTTCGTTGGAAAGTTGCCCAATTGATCTCCGAAATGTTCCGTGATAATGGCGAGGAGCTTGTCGAAAGAGTCTCGCGACATCTTGCCTTCGGCGTTCCATTCCAAGCAGTCGATAAGGAGCTTGAAGGCGTTAATGGGTCGGCGCGGGCCTTCCACGGGGTCCATCTCCTGCGCGTGGTGGCCACCCTCCGAAACCGCAATTATAACACGACAATCGGGGTATGTAGTGCGCCCGTAACACATTAACAATAGCCTAATGGCGTGCTAAAGGTATCATAAAGGCTTAATACCGCTCTACGTTTAACATATTGCTCACCTGCTGCTGGGCGGCCAATAACTTCGTCATCTCTTGGACCAACAACGACGTGGCCGCTTTTGCGTCTCGCATGTCTGGGTCTTCGTCTGCATCCGTTCCATGGTCGTCGCCTTTCATAGATCCAGCTTCGTCCCACGCTTCGCCACCCACTGCATCACCCTCCTCGTCGCATGGATCCCCCCCTCGTCGAAGTTCTCACCTTCGCAAGATGAGTAATCTTGGCTGTAGGAGCGGTCGTCGTCCGATACTCCCGGATCCATCTCCCGCATCGGGTTGGATTTGCACGTGGTGTAGGAGCGGTCGTCATCCACAAGCTCACAATCGTCCATTTGGGCCTTCGCAGGACTGTTGCACACCTATGATGCCGTTAGCATGTTAAACACTGTGTTACGACGTACTAATGACATCTTAACTGCACTCTAACGGCGTTTCCAGTACCGGAGGTTGTTCAGTTTTTTCACTCACCTTGCCGGAATGGCGCGGGTGTCATTCGATTTCACGTCATCGCCCAATGGCACGACATGACGCACATCCGGGTCTGGGACGTCTACCGCATCCGTGTAGGCCTGTCCGCGCCGTATCCTTTTGAACAAGCTTCGGTGACGAAAAAGGGTTGCTCGACTAACCCACATGGTCGTGCCATAGCACATGCCACAATCACATAACGCCAAGCCGTTTTTATACACCAACCCTCCGCGTTGAACCTCTGCCGCCCGTATTGCGCTTTCATGTGCGTCGTCTCGCATCTTCCACTCCATCTCCAATGGCGTCATCAGCGGATGTTGAAGACGCATCTCCGTGGACACCGTGCTGCGAGGATATGAAGCCGTTAGTACACTGTTAGCACTTTATCACAATGGTAATGGCGACCTAACTCCCGGCGATAAGAGCTCGGATGGGGGCTCACCTCGCCATGTTCACCTCCCCGTTACCCAAGCTCGCGGGGGACGCGGGAGGGCGTGTGTCGTGGGTGTCGGTGCCGATGAAGTTGTTCCATTGGACATCTAGCCGCTCCAAGTTCATCTCATCCGTTTCACCAAAGTACCGCACCGGTTCCCCCATGTGGCGGAAAGCACGATTCACGGCCTCCCAATCGGCAAATCCGGGAGGGAAAATAGGTAAGGTCTCACCGGCGGCGATGCCCTCATCATCGTCGTCGAACATGCATATACAGGAGTACATCCGTGCCAACCGGGCATGGGCAGGTTCCCCAACTACCAAAGTCGCCGGTAGACCAAGTTGGCGTAATATGTCTTTTACATCCTTAAAGTCTTCGGGGTCGTCGTCCTCAATGGATTCCACGATGCTTACCACGTCAACGCGGTCCTCTATCAATGACGAAGGACGGGCGTCGTCATCGGTGGGGTCGGCCATCGGCTCGGGGCGTGGCGAAGGCGAGGCGGGCGGCGGGGAGTCGTGGACGTCTCGTATCAAGGAGGAAGGAGGGGTGGTGTCGTCATCGGTGGGGTCGGCCATCGGCTCGGGGCGTGAGAAGGCGAGGCGAGCGGCGGGGAGTCGGGGACGTCTCGTATCAAGGAGGAAGGAGGGGTGGTGTCGTCATCGGTGGGGTCGGCCATTGGCTCGGGGCGCGGTGAAGGCGAGGCGGGCGGCGGGGAGTCGTGGGCTCGCCTGGAGATAGCACGCCTTTATACCACTGTTAGCACGCTAAAGGCGTGGTAAAGGCACCCTAGCGCCGACATACATGTTGAAGACGCATCTCCGTGGACACCGTGCTGCGAGGATATGAAGCCGTTAGTACACTGTTAGCACTTTATCACAATGGTAATGGCGACCTAACTCCCGGCGATAAGAGCTCGGATGGGGGCTCACCTCGCCATGTTCACCTCCCCGTTACCCAAGCTCGCGGGGGACGCGGGAGGGCGTGTGTCGTGGGTGTCGGTGCCGATGAAGTTGTTCCATTGGACATCTAGCCGCTCCAAGTTCATCTCATCCGTTTCACCAAAGTACCGCACCGGTTCCCCCATGTGGCGGAAAGCACGATTCACGGCCTCCCAATCGGCAAATCCGGGAGGGAAAATAGGTAAGGTCTCACCGGCGGCGATGCCCTCATCATCGTCGTCGAACATGCATATACAGGAGTACATCCGTGCCAACCGGGCATGGGCAGGTTCCCCAACTACCAAAGTCGCCGGTAGACCAAGTTGGCGTAATGTGTCTTTTACATCCTTAAAGTCTTCGGGGTCGTCGTCCTCAATGGATTCCACGATGCTTACCACGTCAACGCGGTCCTCTATCAATGACGAAGGACGGGCGTCGTCATCGGTGGGGTCGGCCATAGGCTCGGGGCGGGGGGAAGGCGAGGCGGGCGGCGGG
>LGRX02005662.1:0-27355 GCA_001247695.2 Cymbomonas tetramitiformis
CCGCGCCCCGGCTCTCCCCGCCCTGCTCACCCAGTTTGTCTGCTCCGGGGCGTTCCGGGGTTTCCAGGCACGCCCTTCTCCCTTCTCTGTGCCCCTGCCTCCCACCTGCGCTGTACCCCTGCCTCCCACCTGCTCTGTGCCCCTGCCTCCCACCTGCTCTGTGCCCCTGCCTCCACCTGCGCTGTGCCCCTGCCTCCACCTCTCGCTGTACCCCTGCCTCCCACCTGCTCTGCGCTGTGCCACCTGCGCTGTACCCCTGCCTCCCACCTGCGCTGTACCCCTGCCTCCCACCTGCTCTGCGCTTTCTCAGCTCCTCTCCCCCGTTCTCGACACCTGCCCGGACTCCACCCGCACAATGTCTCCGCCCCCCTTCGGAGGACGTGGCGCATTGAGCGCTCGGTACGAAAGGCAGATCGCGCCTGCTTGTCTCACCATGCACACACACGGGCGAGGGGCGACAGAGTCTATGAGCCAAAATGGCAATTTGAGCTCATGAGCGCGCGCGCGCCTCCGAGCGAGTAGGGTCCCAGGAGCACTCTCACTTCAAGAGAATGCATGGCTGCTCCATTCCTCCCCTACCTTCTTGCTCGGCGCCCCTCGCCTAAGACTCGGTGGTCGGTCCCCCTGATGGCACCTCGCCCCTTCCGCGCCCACTCCCTGCCCGCTACGCGCCCCCACCCTGCCCGCTACGCGCCCCCGCCCTGCCCGCTACGCGCCCCCACCCTGCCCGCTACGCGCCCCCTCCCTGCCTGCTCTGCGCCCCGCCCTGCCCGCTCCAGCGCCCCCTCATGCTGCTCCGCGCCCTCTCCCTGCCCGCTCTGCGCCCCGCCCTGCCCGCTCCGCGCCCCCTCCCTGCCTGCTCCGCGCCCCTCCTCCTCTGCTCCGCCCATTCCATGCACTCCGTAACCCTTCCCCATCTGCTCAGCTCAACCCACCCCCTCCCCGGCATCTGATTTCTGCGTCCCTCCTTCTATTCCCTGCTTAGCACCTTCCTCCCGTGTTTACCTCTCCCCCTCGATTCACGCCCCACTGCGCTTGCTGTGAGCGCCTCCTAGCTGATCTGCGCCCCCACCGCGCTTGCTGTGAGCGCCTCCTAGCTGATCCGCGCCCCCACCGCGCTTGCTGTGAGCGCCTCCTAGCTGATCCGCGCCCCACCGCGCTTGCTGTGAGCGCCTCCTAGCTGATTCGCGCCCCACCGCGCTTGCTGTGAGCGCCTCCTAGCTGATCCGCGCCCCACCGCGCTGCTGTGACGCCTCCTAGCTGAGCGCTCCTCCAGCTGATCCGCCCCCACCGCGCTTGCTGTGAGCGCCTCCTAGCTGATCCGCGCCCCACCGCGCTTGCTGTGAGCGCCTCCTGGCTGATCCGCGCCCCACCGCGCTTGCTGTGAGCGCCTCCTAGCTGATCCACGCCCCACCGCGCTTGCTGTGAGCGCCTCCTAGCTGATCCGCGCCCCACCGCGCTTGCTGTGAGCGCCTCCTAGCTGATCTGCGCCCCACCGCGCTTTTCCCTGACGCTTTGCCTTGACTGCCCACCCCAAGAGCGAAGGTGGGCCTGAACTTGGGATTGTAGGTTCAGCCACTCAGTCGGGATTGGATGCCTGAGATATCTGCACTCTATCTCGCATGCCTGAGATAGCTGCATTCTATCTCACATGCCTGAGATAGCTGCATTCTATCTCGCATGCCTGAGATAGCTGCATTCTATCTCGCATGCCTGAGATAGCTGCACTCTATCTCACATGCCTGAGATAGCTGCACTCTATCTCGCATGCCTGAAATAGCTGCACTCTATCTCACATGCCTGAGATAGCTGCACTCTATCTCGCATGCCTGAGATAGCTGCACTCTATCTCGCAGGCAGCGTCTCTTCCCCCGCCCTCCGTGTATCTCCCACCTTCCACTCGGGTTCCCCCTGGTTCCTGCCCAGGGCGCAGGCGGAGGCCCTCACAGGAGGAGCTTCGAGGACGGCTGATGGACCGAAGCTTGGGCATGCGCGTTGTCGCTGCAGGACACCAAGACCCCCCTGATCGTGGCTGTCATGGCGAACATGTCCAACCTCGTTCTGGATGTGGTGCTCATCTTTGGCTGTGGCTATGGGGTGGCTGGCGCGGCTGCAGCCACCACGGCATCGCAGTGGTTCGCGGCTATTGGCCTCGTGGTGCTCCTCATCCGCCAGGGCCGGCTTGATGTGGGGCACCTGCGGCGGCGGCCAACCTGGGCGAAGATGTCCCCCCTCCTCTCTGCCGGCGCAGCCATCAGTCTGCGATCCATCTCTGGCCTGTGGTGCGACCCCTCGGCTTGCACGAGCGGCTCAGGGCGGCCCCCCGGCAATCTTTAGTCCACTAATACAATTAGTAGACTATTACGAGCAACACTCCCTGCATGTCGAGTAGATGGCACAGCTCGTTCGCTTAGGTTGTCTGATATGGTATCTGGTGCGGGCAAGCACAGGTCTCCCATCCCGATAGAATCTTGCCTCGAACGTTGGTGGCAGACTGACCTGTGCAGGGGAGGTCTGCGGCGTGGGTTTACAGCGCGGTCGCGTGGGCCACCACCTCAGTGGCGAACATGGGAGCGCACGAGATGGCCGCGCATGAGATCCTACGGCAGACGTGGCTTTTCTGTGCAGTGCTGCTGGAGTCTCTGTCCATTGCATCGCAAACCCTCGTCGCGTCCTTGCTCGGCAAGGTGAGAGCGCATTCCCCTGACCGCCAGCTGCCTCCTGCTCAGCGCCCTAGCGTCCCTCGCGTCCAGCTGGCTGGACATTGGGATGCGGAGCGGGCTGGGTGCCTTGCGACAACGACGGCCATCACTGCTGGGATGTTCGGACATTCCCAGGTCGTCAAAACCAAATGGGTGTACATGCGGTGCAGAACCTGCATGATCATCCATCCCTGTCCCCCTCCCCCCACCCCTCCGCCTTGGTTGGCCGCTTTGCCTCACTTGCGCAGATCAAGCCTCATTTGCTCTGCTCCGGCTTCTGATTCCGCTTTGTTCAGAGCCGTAGATTTGCCTTGCCTACACAAACCAGGCCCTGTTTTCTGCTCCGGCTTCTGATTCCGCTTTGTTCAGAGCCGTAGATTTGCCCTTGCCTACACAAACCAGGCCCTGTTTTCTGCTCCGGCTTCTGATTCCGCTTTGTTCAGAGCCGTAGATTTGCCTTGCCTACACAAACCAGGCCCTGTTTTCTGCTCCGGCTTCTGATTCCGCGTCGTCCAGAGACCTTGATGTTTTTTGCCTACACAAGGCCATGCAAGGCGTAGTAGCTGGAGCTGATCCTGGGAGCTGTGAGTGAATTGTGCAACCATTGTCGCCTAGCATGTATCGTTGTTATCTGGAAATCAGCAAGGGACATACATGCGTGTTATTGCCTTGATCTGTGCCTCACAACCCCTTTAGGTTTGATACACTTGGATGTTGTCGCCACTGTTGCAGCCAAGCGGGGATGCAGATCCGGCTATACCTCGCCTCGTTTCCAGTGATGCAATGGATGAGGAACTCAGTGTGCGTGACGACTTCCGGGCCAATGGGACGCTGTCTCGCAGGGCAACATGGTGGAGGCGCAACAAACGGTGAAGCGGCTGCTGCAGATTGCGGGCGTGGTGGGACTGGGTGCGGCGCTTCTAATGTGGGGCAGCAGCCCGGTGCTACCTTTCCTAATGGTGAGCGATCCAGAGGTGGCGGTGATGGCATCAGGCATGTTCCCGGTGGTAGCAGTGTTCCTTCCACTGGAGGCTGCAATGTACGTCCTGGATGGCACCCTCCTGGGCGCCCGCGACACCAAATACTGCGCCGCTGCTATGATGATGGCTGCGATAAGCTGTGCCACCGCGGTGACTGTCGCGGTGCAACTCGAGACTGGTCTGGTGGGCATCTGGCTTGGCATTAAGGTATGCCGACATGCAATATTTAACTCCGCCCTGTGAGTGTTGAACAGTGCAGCTGCATGTCCGCCCGACAAGCTCCTGGCAATTATTTATTTTTTGCTCACATCAATCATCATTGCCTGCTGTGAGCAGGCACAACGAATGCTACTGATTTGTTCTCAATGATTCTGCTTACTCCCCTCGATGAGATCTAAGATGAATCAGCCAGGATGGACAAGTTGATGTCTGTAAGGGTTTTGGAGTGTCAGGTGTTGTCATTATCCCGAATTCTTGCTGCGTCCTATCGCCTGACTTCACGAAATTCTCCACTGTTGCCGAAGACGGAGTAGGTCGATTAGCACGACGATTAAAGCGGCAACACCAGTCTGATATGTTTACTTACATGCTGTGCATCGACGGACCTGTAACGTTATTTATGGTGTATGATCCATCATATATCCAGTGTATCAATAAATCAATTGTTTTTGCAAGAGCCTCTATGTGTGAGGCGGCAACTATAGCCTCAACGCGATCTACTCGCCTTGGCAACTGTTGAGCAGTCGCGCGTGTGAGCAGCTCTGGATTGTTTTTCAATTGCACACCTCGATTGCATACGGTTAACCATCACGGCAAAACTCTGGGGCCGTGTAGAAGCAAGTATGTGACACAATGGTTTCTACCACGCACGCGGACTCGAAGCGCAAATTAGCACCCCTGTACGACAATCCTATGCTCAATATGTGGGTGCCCGTTTCGCCAAGAATGATAACACATAGCGCAACTATTGCGGGTTTCAAAACCCTGAAATCCCGCCCGCTTCCGCCAAATGAACGCGTCAGCCCACAGCGAGATGTGTGGTTGACCGTCCAGTATGTTCAATTTATTTAGGGAAGACACCACATAGGAAATACTATTTTTGCTATCACTTCCCTCATCCGATGCGCAGGCGAGCTTGCAAGCGAGCGCGCGAATGAGGGAAGAAACCCTAGCGGAAACATGGACGCGGTCGACATCCGCATTTCCGCTAGAGGTGAAATTGCACTGCCAAACGCTCAGTATGTGTGTATTATGCGTATATGATATGCGTGATATGTTCATGCCGTGCAGTATGCGCCCCTGCTGGGCGTGAGTCGAGATGGCTGGCTCGAATCACGCCCAGCATTACCCCCCGCCCCCCCTCACAAGAACCGTCTAGCACCCTATATTCTGGTCGGATCTTGCTCGCGCAAAAACTTGTTGTTCCTAACACGTATTGGAACTCGTATGCAAAGTTATGCTGTGTTTGGTATTCGCTAGTATACCGAAAACAACAGCCGCTGGAGAGAAACTTACGGGTTCCCGTTCGACCGGTGCGCCGCAATAAAGTCAGTTTTTTTGTTATCAATATATGTTTTCGGTCGCACATGTGACGTGACGTCAGACACGTCATCATATTCGGAAACCAAAAGTAACAGTATAATTCTTGTGTCGACTGATGACGCGGACTTTGCATCGCGGACATTTCATTGGTTTCAACGAATTCATAAAACTTTCATTGGTTCAGTGGCAATGATCTGCGATGACCTGGCATATTTCCCGAGACGCATCCCGTAGGCTTCGGGAAACTTACGTGATCTGTTCGTGAAAGCGTTTTCGACACGGTCGCATCCCATTCGAGAGAGATTCGCGGACCAGGTCTGGATTCGCGTGGGAAACGTGTCACATGACCTCGCGACATTTCGCGAAATTAAATCCGATCATGGGATCGTTGTGTAGCCTAAACCCCGATGTTGGAGTTTCCATTCAAATATGTAGTCGGTGTGAGAGTGGCCTACATTTTTTTATGGTTCACTTTTGTACTTGCTGAAGCCGAATTGGCATTTTTCCCGGATCGTACTACCTGTGTTGCATGTTGTATGATGTCTGTTTTATTGAGGATAATGATGTACAGTGGCATCTATTCGTCAGCTTCATAAGTGATGATTACTGCCTTGCCACCCTTCCAAAATTTCTACGACGCCGGATGGCGACTTGCCGGCACATGTGACACAGTCCGGACAGTCGCCCGCGCCCAGCTCTGCTTTCGATTCGCGTGGCGATTTATCATGCGTCGTCGCGTGTCCGAATCCATGACGTTACCGGCATCTTGTCGCGTTCGAAAAACTTGTTTTCGATCGTAGAGTCGAGGAAATATGGGTGGGTAGCAGGAGCGCGGTCGGTTCTTGTGACAGTCCACACTACGTTTCGGACATTTTCACTTCTCCAAACTGCTAGCGATACGCGCCCTCTTCTACACACACCACACTCCTTACGGCATTTTGAGATAACAAAGAGTGCGCGCACCAATAACAACACGAGCGAAGAGGAGTGGTTGTTGCTCGAAATCAGTGACATCGACTCCTCTACAGTAATCACTCACCGTTAAGGAAACTCGACGTTAAGGAAGCAGCCAGCGGTTCAGGGGCAGGGGGGGTACCCAACTTATGAAACCGTCTAAAATAAGAAATCTGGCGTGCTGGCGCCGCAGGCGAAATTTTTGATAATTAAGGGCTTATCGATGAAATTCTAAGAAAATAGCTGGCTGATTGAACTTTGACGACCCACTATCCATAGCGTTCTCATAGGACGCTGGTAAGCGAAGGGGGGGGAGGGTACCCAACTCGATGAGTATCGCTGGCTGGCCCCGAATCTTCGGTTTTTTAACGGTGAGTGGTTACAGTATACGACTAGCACCATCGGTTTTTGACAGGGATGGGCGGCGCGCTTTCGGTCGCTCTCTTCGACCTCATTAAATGTTGTGTTCCTCCTGGGGTGCCGTGCGTCAAACGCTCCAGGAGGAGCACTCTCGGTTGCGGTACCCCGCCCGGGTGGATCCCCGCCGCCCGCTTCTCGGGCAAAAAAGCAGCATCAGAAGCTGGTCAGGGATCATAACAGGGAGCGGATTGGATGCCCGCCCACGGAGGACAATCGCAAGCACAAGATGCTGGAGCGGATCGACCCGGAGTTATACGCAGCGGTTCAGGTTCGCTACCGCATGCCTGAGGACCTTAATGGGGTCCCCTTGCGTGTGCTCACCGCCCTCATGCCGCGCGTGTATGTTTAATGGGAACAACAGCAGTTGGATGCGACCTGGGAGTGGCGGTCGGGGCCGGGGCATCGGCGGCCACCTACTCCGGCAGCGAGGGCAAGAGAATGGAGGTGCTTGGGATGCTCACCACGAGACGACTCGTCGAGAGGATTGAATCCGCCATCAAGTACCATCGGTATGGTGGTGCTTCGGCCGCGCCCCCGAAACACACGCGTGTCAAGGGCCTGGACGGCTATCGTACGGGATCTACGGTCGGTCACGCCGCAGGTTGGTTTCGTGACACAGGCAGGGTATGCGGGCGCTTCCTCTTTGCCACCGGTCGGTGCAGCAAATAAGATCGAGTTGGTATCGAAGTACCGCGAGTAAGGCTCGCGGGTAGAATTTGGCCGGTATACTTGGCGCGGTATTACTTCCATTACCTTTACCAGGTAAAATACCGGTATTACCCGGACCCGATATCATTTTACCCCCACTATAAGGGGTAAGATGACGTCTTGGTAATATGGCACACGGTATTACCAGAATTCTACCCCACATTACCCTGGGTTTACCATGGATCAAGCAGACTGGAGACTCCAACTATTACTGGTTGACTACACACTATCGCGTGCACTCGACTGACGTGTAAATCATAGGATGCACCACCGGCAAGATTTGGAACGCAACCAAGAAAAAAATGTCTGCTGGTTCCATACAACGATAAGAAAAGTAAACAGATCATTATATCTTAGTGAACTGCGCCCTCGCTGCTTGCTATGATATATCCAGGCTGTTCGTATCTTATTTCGTTGGCGCCAGCCTGTACGTACATATTTTGGCGGCAGCGAGGAACCGAGTAAACAGCTTGCAGAAAAGCTGGTCCGCCGCCTCTACGTCGCATTATTCCTTCCCGGTTTCGTTACCACGATGTCTTCCCCTGCTGGGGACACCCAAAGTGCTCCAGCTGACAACGATGATGTTGAAGGGAACTTAGTAGAATATCAAAACTTAAAGGTCACACCTGCGATCCGCCATTCGTTATCATTAACTGACTATCTGACTACGTGGGCTCCGCAGGCTACGCACACTCCGTACTTAAGCCCTCCCCCTCGCCCCCTCTGTTTTTTTCTCTTTTTTTCTTTCTTTTTTCCCTTTCCCCTTTATTTTTATCTTTTCCCCTTTCTCTTTGTGCCCGGAGGCACAGCGTGAGCCGATATGTCTATGCGGCTGTGTGTGTCATCGGGAGTAATCTGGGATTGACACGATGACAGTGAAATTGGGCTTGAAATCACGATGAGAATGAGTACCAGATGTCCGGGGTATGACACTATGACACTATGACACTATGCAAGTATGACAGTATGATACTATAGTAGTATGACAGTACTGTGGGGTGGTCATCGTGGCACTTAGTCAGACCCTCGGGGAATGGCCGGATTCGCATCGGGATCAGAAAGACAATGAAATCGAGTATCAGACGTCGGAGGTATGACACTATGATAGTATGATAGTATGACAGTACAATAGTATGACAGTACTGTATGACAGTCATCGTGTCAGTCCGTCGACGTGACATCTGAATCGAGAATGACGAATCGGAATTAGAAATGAGATCGGATCAGGAATTGAACGTTGGGCCGTGGTGTGACATCGGGTGCCGGGTGGTTGACCCTGCAGCCCGAGTGACGAGTGAATAAGTAGAGCACTTGAGAAGTGTTTAGCCTTCAGAACTCGGAACCGAACTATCGTTTGCACCTCAATCTGGCCCTGATCCAGTATATTATAAAAACCGAATTGTGTACCTTTGCACGTTTCAATAAAAAACATCATTCCGAGTATCTGTCGTAGTGCCCCTGGCACATTTGGTATCAATAGCGTGTCTGACTCCGCGCAACTCAACACGGCCTGTGCGTAACTCACGGTATACTGCAGGGGGAGAGCTGAGCTTTGGGGAACTTGGGCGCAATTTTTACGTCTAAAACGTCATTTTTTTTCGAAGAAGTAATCCAAACAACGACCCCAAACGTCACGAAATATCAGTATAACCGTTCCTTAACACTGGGGGCTCAAACGGGCTCAGAAAAGTCAACATTCGTTTTCCGATCTAAAACCCAAAGTCTGCCCCAGGCCACAACCGACCGTCAGGGAGCACCCTAAAGGGTTTCTCCGGTCTATAGTAGCCAGAAAAACTTCATAGCTCACTGTTCAGAGCCTTAAAAAGGCCAAAAACAGCCCAAAACAGCCGTTTCAGCCTATTTTTAGCCTACCCTAAACCCTTCCCCAACAGTCCCCACCACCAAAAATCTTCCCCCCAGACCCCATAGAACAGCCCAGAACCCTCCAACACCGCCCATACGGCCACCAGCAGTTGGGAAAGCCACTCAAAACAGCGCTTTTAGTGGTTTCTGGACAGTTTCTGGACACCTCTGGTTTACTCTCTGGCTGGAATATTTCTGGAGTGTACGAAGTCCGGCTACCTTCTGGGACCTTGCTGAGCTTTCTGGTTGCAGTTTCTTGACCTCTGCCTGCATACTTAGGCACTTGAAATCTGTGTCGCGGAGCCCTGGCGAAATTTTGAGTACGCCAGTGTATGGTAGTTTCCCCACAAAAGCACAGAAGAGAGTGGTGGAAACAGGGACCCCTCATCAAGTGGTTATTTCAACCAGACTCCACTTTCCCACCAGCAGGAGCCTTCGATAACTCCCCAGAAGGCCCCCTCCCACCTTCACCCTCCTCTTCAGACGACGAGGTGGAAGACAACTGAGCGCCTGGACAGCATACACCCTGGCTATCCCACCAGCGCGCCACTACCGTGAGTGGTACTACCAGGGGTTCACGGTTTTTGTCTTCAACTACCCGGACCCTTACCACCCAGCAATACCGGTGCTTCCTGGTGAAACCTTGGCCGACGCTCCACCGTCTCCAGAAGTCAGCCCTACACCTTCTCCTCCTCCTTCCCCCCTTCACGAAAGCGACACTGAATAAATAAAAGGCGAGCACTTCCTACCTTCTGCTCACCTGTGGCTTTTGCCACACCCAGTTTGCGATCTGATCAGCTCAGCAATCAGTATGTCGCAACATATATCAGAGTCCTTTCCCAGCATGGGGGTCAGTGCAGAGCCGTTACGCCCCCCATTGTTCTCGCCCCTCACCTTTCCATCCCCCACCACATACGCTTCCACTTACCCCTTTCCACTCCCCGGCACCACCATGCCCTATACCGCGGTGCCACGTCCATACACCATGCCGGATGGCACCCCCGCGCAGGCTGTATGGAACGGCTCCAATTGGGTACTTCCCCAATCAACACCCCTCGCTGGGGGAGTGTCGCCGGTGCCATTCACACTGGGGACCCACCACCCTATGGGCGCATACCCCACGCCGTTCCAACAACAGCTGCAGCAACAGCAGCAGTGGCTCGCGTACCAGCAGCATCAGCAGCAGTGGCCCTACTAGCAACAACCGCTGGAACCGATGCAGCAGCAGTTACAGCAGCAGCAGCTCCAGCAACAACAGTTACAGCAGCAGCAGCAGCAGCAGCAGCCACAGCCGCAGCAGCTGGTACCAGCCACCTCGACGCTGTACGACCCTGGGGCGAATCCCTCACCGCTGCAGCCCTTCATCAGTATCGGTGCCGCGATCCTGCCAGATCCTCTGCAGGCACCCCCTGATGGCGGAGCTCGACAGGGCGACCCGAGCGGGGCCCAACTCTTGGTACGCCATCTTCCCGCGGTGGCAGCTGACCCAGAGGCCCGCAGGCGTCGACGCTCCCGAAGGGAATCCTCGGGCCCTGCGACGCACGGCAGGCACATCCCAAGCCTGAGCCGCTCACCAGAGCACTCTGACCCCGAGTCCGGCACGGACGTCAGCCGCACCAGCACGGGGTCCAGGGGCAGCCGGGGCACGCTTACGCGGGCAGAGCGCAGGCGGAGAGCTGCCCGCAGGTCCGGGTCCGATTCGGACGCAAGCAGCCGAAGTGAGCACATTCGCAGGGAGGTCCTTGCGGCAGTACAAGCCGTGGACCTCTCCGCGATGCTCTCAAGAGGGCTCGCCCCGCCAGGCGCAGCTGTATCTGCAGAAACCCCTCCATCAGGCGACCCTCAGAGCAGTGCACAGGGAGCCCTGGCGGCGGACCAGGCCCTCGAGGCGGACGCTACAGACAGCGAGACCCCCCCAGAGTCTCTGACTGTCGCTGGGGCGGCCCCCGCCGAGCCTCCCACTCAGGACCCCCTCAACATGATGGTGGCTCGCCGACGACAATCGATGGAGTCAGTGGTGCACGGTGGTGGTGACCCCGATTCAGAGCGCAGAGGTTCCAGCCCAAGGAACTCGCCCCCAGGTCCCCCTGATGACCCACCCCCAGACCCTTCTGGTGACCCCGACCGAGGACCAGAGCCCTCTTACCCTCAGTATCCAGAGGTTCGGGCTCTCTTCATCACTCACGACGGTGGGTCACTGTGGGTACACCAGTCAGCGGGGGTGCGAGGCGCGGCGACTGTCTCCTTACCACGGGACGAACGCCGCAGAGCTGGGGTGCAGGGCGACACCATTCTCTTCACGATTATGCATCTGTTGGGAGCTCCGTTGACAGCTTACGCACGCATGGGAGGTCGTCTGCACCACGCACCGCTACCCCTCAACAACCCCCGCGTGGAGACCTGGGTACTCATGTATGGTCGACCGCGAGATGATTATGGCTGGCACGAATTTTACCAAAGGTAATACTAGGTATAGGTATTACCAGTATTTTACCAAGTATTACTTTGCCCCAAAAAGTCCTTACCCTAGCGTAGGGGGGTATTACCGCACGTTACCAAAAAGTTTTACCATTGGTAATACCGGGTATGGGTATTACCGGGTATTACCCCCGTATTACCATCAATTTTACCCATTTTACCATGGGAAAAAATCAAATCGACGGCTTCTCAGCCGTCACGCCAGGACGATTTCCAACATCCCCATTCCGTGAGAGGGTGAGACGTGCTCGAAATCTAAACAGCTCACAACGCGAGTACATCCCTGCGTGGCAACACGAGAGATATCCGTCATGGATTCGCCCTTCTAAGGACACTCTGACCGTCCTCCATGCCAAAATACCAAATTTTACCATTGGTAATACCGGGTAAGGGTCGGTATTACCAATCCCGAAAATCGGGGCGGCTGTCTGTACTTTCTGAGAAGTAGTTTTTGTTCGGTTCGGTCGCGACGACATTCGAATTTGGTCTAGCCATCTTCATAGATTGATTGCGCATACATCAAAGCCTCTAGGAGCACATTTGTACGGCAGGTGACGGCACCCTAGAGTGCAGCATGTAACCAATCCCCAAAATCGGGGCGGCTGTCTGTACTTTCTGGAAAGTAGTTTTTGTTCGTTTCGGTGGCAACAACATTCGAATTTGGTATAGCCACCTTCTTAGATCGATTGTGCATACATCAAAGCCTCTAGGAGCACGCTTGTATGGCTCCCAATAATAATGTGTGCGTGATGCCCCATGATCGTTTTATTAATTATTGCCAAAAATCCCAGAATAGTATTACCTCGGTAATACCACTCAAAGTATTACCGGTATTTTACCCGGTATTACCAAGGGCCAAAATCCTTTACCCGGTAAATTGCCAGCTATTATAGAGATGATGGACATGGCCATGGGAGACCCAGCTGCGGCTAACGTGCGGTCAACGAGTATGGGACAGCCGGTGTGGGAGTGGATACCAGCTACTGCGCGGGAGTCTGAGATGCTGCACTTCGATCAGGACGGTCTCGCCGCGTGGTCTGAGGTTAGTAACTCCGACTGGTACCGGAGCAGCCTCACTTCACAGCAGGCGTGCTGTTGGATGAGCACTGGAGGCACAGAATTGCAGAGGGTGGGTATTGTGTCGGTCAATTGCAGGACACGATATCGGCCGTAAGGCTCTGTTCGCAGAGTTCCAGAAGGATTTGGCTCCGAGCTCCGAGTTCAGAAACAACTTCAGGGCGTTCAAGAAGAAGGCCAATGGGGAGCTGGACACCCTGAAGGACCCGAAGAGGTGGATCGGGAACCTGGTGGAGGGCACACCGTTTTACAAACGGTTTGAACAGGTGGCTGCGGACGTGATAGCTGCGGTGGGGGACATTTTCGGGAACCTGGAGGTGCCGAAAGGTGACATGGCGCGAACCGCCCTGCTCACCTACCCGCCGGCGTTGGTGCAGGAGAAGCATCGGGACTATAGTGCGCTGTCCGTTATGCTAGTCCTGACGGACATGTACCCCTTTACCGTGTACCCCCAGTCGCATAAGTTGGGGGATGGGGCCACCCCGTGACACCCTTCGGCCGGTGACCTGCTTCCTGCCGGCGAAGAGCGTGGTGATCTTCGACGGCAGGCTAATCCACAACGCGGTGGAGATGCACTGTGGAACCTTTCGTGCGTCGGCGCACACGTACATTACAACCGTGGAAGACCTGTTTCCCGAAAACACCACTTTTCCAGTCTCTGGATCCGCCACTATAACTGGGTCGCCCTGGGAGTTTGTGGTTGGGCATGCATGACCCTTGCAGAAGAAAGCATTATGACTCGCAAGGAATTGAGCGAGCCACTACCTCGGAGCCTTCCCAGGCAATGACTGCCCTGGAGCGGGAGATCGACTTCGCGAACGCGATCAATGATCATGACGAGGATATGGGGATGAGTGTGGTGCTTGGGGAGCCACAGGAGTATGATGCGTGCCTGGACTTGCGGGAGCTTCTGAGGGATACGGTGGCTTTTGGGAGGGTTGTGTACCACGAACAGCACAAGGATGTGGTCTGGATTGGTGGCCCCATCGTGAAGCCAAGGGAAGGTGCAAAACGAGGGACGGCATGCTGGGTATATGGGCCGTGGCTTGTGGCGGATCCAGTGGGGAGTAAGATTCCGCGGAGGAGGGTGCTGCTCCGCGCTACGGCGTTGAACAGCAAGCTAAGTTTGCTAACACAAGCCAGGGAACGGGAGGTGAAGCACTACTACGACAACATGAACGCGGAAGAAGGCTTTTTTGATGAGGCATACAATTCCTTTAAGCACGGTCTGGTGGAGGAGGGGGTGATTCGGGTGATGAAAAGTCTGCAGGCATATGGGAAGGGGCATGCAGAGACGTTGACCGGCGAGTTGAAGCCGCCGGTGACTGCAGCAGCAGCGGAAGCGGAGAAGAAGGAGAAGGAGAAGAAGGAGAAGGCTGCAGCAGCGGAGAGGGAGAAGAAGGAGAAGGAGAAGAAGGAGAAGGAGCAGCAGCGGAGAGGGAGAAGGAGAAGAAGGAGAAGGCTGCGGCGGCGGAAGGAGAAGGCGAAGAAGGAGAGAAGCGGCGACGGAGGGAGAAGGCGAAGAAGGAGAAGGCTGCAGCAGCGGAGAGGGAGAAGGCGAAGAAGGAGAAGGCTGCAGCGGAGAGGGAGAAGGCGAAGAAGGACAGGGCGGAAGTCCTGGCAGGGATAAAGACGGCATTGGCAATTCCTCGGGGGAATAACAAGCGTGGACGGGGAGGTAGCCCCGCGGGCACTGGGGGTAAAGGACCGGAGCGCGGCACCAGCTCGAAGGCGCGGAGGACAGGCGCTGAGGGGAACATCTCCGAGACGCTCACCGCGTTCGGCTCCACTCAGAGAGTGCCTGAGGTTTGTGACCCACTGCAAGGCATTGGCCACGTGTCTTTGAGACGAACGCGCTCGCAGCAGGCAGCGGTGGCAGCAGTGGAGGGTGGCTCTGACAGGAAACGCATGAGCCCTTGGAATCCAGTTCATGGCCCTCGTGCTCCACAGTCGGAGCCGGACGAATTGTCGTACACGGACACGGAGCAGGCAGGAGCAATCGTACCAGGGGGACCGTCGTCTGCGCGAGCCCCGCGGGCATTGGAGGAGCTGGGTACGCAGGTGGGTACTCTTTCAGGGCCTTTCGAGCACTCCCCTGGGGGAGTGCTCGATCCCCTGAACCTCTTCAACGATTCAGTGGGCCGCAACACGCCCATTGACAGCCGGCTGCATCATCACAGTGCAGACGCCGCGGAGGTGTTTAACAGGGAGCGCGCGGCGACGGGGAGCCTGACGACTGACTTGGCCAGGCCACGGTCGGAAGGTTGGGAGGGGCGAAGGGAGGTGACACCGAGCTCAGCTGAACCTCTGGTGTTGGCGTCGAAGGCCCGTCGTATGTGAAAACCCTCATTTCCACGAATATGTGCACTCCACACGCGCGGAGTGGCATAGAACGCCAAAACAGGCCCGCGACAGGCCGAAACAGGCAAAAAACCGCGATTTTCGGCCGATTTGAGCAACTTTTTTTTTTTCCAAAATTTCAAATTGCGGTGACCATCAGGATTAATTACCTGACATCAGGGTATATTGCTTACCGTGGCGGGCCGGCCCGGGGCCGTAGCTCACCACTCCGGGCCGAATGCGGGCCGATGGGATGTATGGGTGCGGGCCGTGACGTTTAATATGTAAATAGTAAAATTTATGCAAAATTATGCGATTTTTGCATTATCATCATACTTAAAATTAGAATTTCGAGATTGGCCGTATTGGCCGAAAGCGGGCCAGTGGATTTGCCGGTTGCGGGCCGTAAAAGAAAAAAAGAAGCAATACACCCTGCCTGACATGGGAAACCCCTCAATTCCACGAATCGCTGCACTCCTCACCCGCGTAATGGAGTAGAACGCCAAATAACGACCATATCGCAAAAATGAGACACGCGGGCGCAATGCTCCTGAAACCTAAGAGTAAGTAGCACGTTAACACCTTGCCCCAGAAACATGGGGGCGAACCGTGGAGCAAAGGCTGTCAACAAAGCTCTTTCGAAGAAGAAAGAAGATAAGGTAGTGAAATGTGTGGTCCGTGATTGTGCGGCCCCCAAAACTATTGCACCGAAGATCCAATGCAAGACGTGCCAGGGCTACTTTCATTTCGCGTGTTCTAACGATCAGGAGGTTGGAGTAGAATGTAAGCAGTGTGGTCCTCGGCTTGGGAAGTGCGTTTATTGCAAGAAAAGCGCGACCATTATGACTTGTAGTGTTTGTGGAGGTGGTTTCCATCCTTCACGTCAGCGAAAATTCGGGACGGCCGATTGTGGTATGCTCACAATGCAAAAAAAGAACTGTGGGCGCAAGGAGTGCGCGCAGCAATCAGAGTGTACTGCTGCTGACGTGGAGGGAGATGCCACCGAGGCCACCGTTGAAACGCTGGCCTCAATTCACGCTCCCCGCGCGTTGCGGGGCTTGGCCAAGCAACTGCCGAGTCCTCGAAGAAAGTCCTTGGACTGGAATACTAGCGCGCCGAAGACCGGCGACGCTGGAAAGCACATTTTTCAAAGTGGTCCAATAATTGACCGTGTAATGTGTTTTTAGTTCTATTTATGTTTCTCGTCCTACTTGTGTAAACGCGCATGGTTTTGGTGTTGTATGAATTAGGTGGGCTCGCCACGGGATCGCAACTGCCTCCTCCGCCCTACCATCAATGATTTTAAGTCCGGAAGCAGTTCGACAGGACGTCCCACAGGCCCAGCAGCAGGTAGGAGGAACTCCCGCCTGGCCCAGCAACTGCAGCAACTCCCACAGTCCCAGTCTCAGGTTCATCAGGTGCAGCAGCCCCAGCAGTTTCAGCAGGTGCTGCCGCCTCAGCAGCTTCAACAGCCGCAGCAGCCCTTGCAGCTGCAGCAACTCCCGCAGCCCCCGTCTCAGCTTCAACAGGTGCTGCCGCCTCAGCCCCAGTCTCAGCTTCAACAGGTGCTGCCGCCCCAGCAGCGCCGCAGCAGCCCCTGCAGCTGCAGCAACTCCCGCAGCCCCAGTCTCAGCTTCAACAGGTGCAGCTACCCCAGCAGCTTCAACAGATGCAGCAGCTCCAGCAGCTTCAACCGGTGCTGCAGCCCCAACAGCTTCAACCGGTGCAGCAGCCTCAGCAGCTTCAACAGCTGCAAGAACTCCAGCAGCTTCAACAGCAGCAACAACTTCAGCAGCTCCAGCAGCTCTCGCAGCTTCAGCAATCCTACCAGCTGCAACCACAATTGCTCGCGCAACCCCAGCTATTCGCGCAACCCCAGCTATTCGCGCAACCACCGCAACTCCTCGCGCAACCCCAGCTGCTCGCGCAACCGCAGTTGCTCGCCCAACCACAGCAGCTTTTCACCCTGACCGCGGATCAATTGCAGGACCTTGCTCGTGGGGCTTCACGCTCACGTGTTGCCTTAGAAGAGCAGTTCGACAGGCGCTAGCTTAGAAATCGTTTGCCTAACTAAAGGTACTATTGAGCTGTCCCGAGAGCCATATCTTGGTGCTTCGTGCTACAGTAAGCTGCAATTTTGCATAATTGTAATAATCTGACACTACGGTCATCATGTCACTTGCAAGTATTCATACATTAGGTTGTATATGAACATTAAAATTATATGAACATGGAAATGCACTTGCATATTGAATTGCTCTTTTCAAAACATCGCCCGTGTGCATGACACGGCAACCATCCTGATATTTGCAGTGAACAAATTGGCCCCGCGCGGCTCCTCCAAAACCCAAAATATCAAAATATTGCATTATTTTGTTTCTACGAACCTTCTCCAATGTTCTCCAAAAATATTAAATCATATAATATCATTTCCCGCTTGTTATTGGCCTTGTAGCAACGCATTCATATGCCGCGCATGCATGCCAAGTGCAAACCACGATTTCCTGCTGTTTGCAGTGACCAAAATGGCCCCGCACGACTACTCCAAAACCCTAAACGTCAAAATTTTATATTTTTGAGTTTGTCCAAACCTTCTCCAAACTTCTCCAAAAGTATCAAACCGTGTAATATCATCATTTCCCGAAATTGTGCACTTTATAGCGGACCCCGCATACGCCGAACCCCCTCTCACAACTAATATTTCACCCACACCACCCCGCCAGCAACCCTAAAACCCTAAAAAATATTGGATATGCAACTTTTTACTGCCTTCTACTATCATGTTGCACCTTCCCAAACCTTGTAATGGCCTTTTATAAACTTATTAATGTGTCGCGCAAGCATTCCATGTGCACAACTTGATTCCCTGGTATTTGCAGTAAACGAAATGGCCCCGCAGGGCTACTCCAAAACCCGAAATGTCAAAATTTTACATTTTTGAGTTTGTCCAAACCTTCTCCAAAGTTCTCCAACCTTCTAACACTTCTAAATGTCATTTTTTCGAAAAATCGTCAAATTATGCATAAACGTACCACCCACGCGTGCCACATGCCGAATGTCTTCTGTGATTACGCGATGAGTGTGCAGTAAGTGCCGACCAATAAGAAAACATTGAAGATTTCAGGGTCAGCCAGCTTTTCTCCTAAACTTGTGAACCCCCTCCCCCCCCAGCTTCGGTACCTAAGAGAGCCAATGAAATAAGAGAAAACCGATTAGTTTGCCAGCTAGCTTTTCTCATCCTTAAATGTGAAAAATCAGTTTTTCTCGTATTGGATTCGCAGCACATCCTCACTTCGAAAAAATCGCCCACTACCGTGATGGACGACAAAACACGTTCACAATTGCGGCAACTTCTTAGTGATGTTAGGGAAGGTCTACTCACACAAGATGAATTTTCTGACATCAAAGCCGTACTCTTAAATAAGACCCTTCTCGGGATTTTGCTATATTTTAAGAAAATGTCTTGGGGTCTAGCCAGCCTCCATATTTCTTATTTTTGCCCATCTCTTAACTTTTAAAACCAGCCAGCGTTTCTCCTAAACTTGTGACCCCCGCCGCCGCCCCCAAAGCTGGCTGGTTTCTTAACGTAGAATTCTCTTAACGGTCAGCACTTACTGTACGTGTGGTATCAAGTAGCTATGTGGCCAAATTGCCTAATCATCACATATGTGTCGATAACACATGTCAGAATGTATTCTGGTCAAGAAGACATTCGGAACATCTTCCGTGTATCTTCTGAGAAGACTATCATTTGTATGTCTTCCGGGAAGATGTCTTCTGAAATCCGGAAGGCATTCCGCACATCTTCGGTACGTCTTCCCCGAAGAGTGTCTTCTGGTTTCCAGAAGACGTTTCCACCCAGAAGACGTCTTCTGGAAACCAGAAGACATCATGTCTACGAAGACGTCTATAAGACATTCAGAAGACGTCTTCTGATTTTCCCAGAACGTAGGGTACGGTATTACGTCGAGCGACAACAGCAACTTCGACGACGAGCGAGGGAGTGTTGTCTGACCTGCGGGGACTGGCCTCGCAGGTCAAGACAAATCATAGATAAATGGCGATCGAGTGGGGTTGCATTTGACCCGCGCCGCCGAGGATGATGCATGATGGGATTGCCGCTCTCGGGACTCTCTGGCGGAGCCGGCGCCACCGGCCGGAAAGCCGGCGCGTGGTGGTGCGGCGGTACTGCTGCCGGTCAGTGCTTTGCCGTTGCGAAGATGCACCCTGCTAGGAATGCCGTAGTCATATTCAGGTATACGCGTATGCGGCTATTCTCACACATCATACCTCGTATTCGAGGCCTAAAAGAATTATTTACTTTTAATAGCAACTACAAAGATAGGTTGCAGCATGCACTGTTAATATCATGTCAGGCAGCTACGCCTCTTTGATGATCGGGTCGGGGCCCTCCAGTTTTCGATTTTCGTGGTTGCCATCGTCGTGCGTTCTTCTGCTTATCAGGATTGCCCGAAGTATCTCCTTGTCACAAACCGCGGATTGCCGTGGTCAGAAAGCCGGGTTGTGGCACTTGCGATGGACAGCGGTCCTGGTGACGAACGCGTGACAGTTATGCTGGAGGTCGCGATCGTGACAGTCAAGGTGGTGACCAAGTTGACGACAAGAGTTGCTCTCTGGAATTAGTGACCAAGAACGGTTAGGGCGCGCTACTGACTGCAGAGACAGTCTAGAGCTAGCATATAGGGCGGCGCTGAGAGACAACGAGTCAGACGTTTATTATTGGTTTGCCTTCGTAACAGTGAACGGGGGCTTAGCTTTTGCTCAGACTGCGAAAACAGTAGTTGCTCACTTTGGTGTTTTGGCATATATATTTTTAATCCACGTGTTTGGAGTTTGTTTGACCGCGCATACACCGTAGCGCACTAGCAGAATTGCCTGTTTACAATATTTGTTCATGTTGGAAATAACTATATACAAATAACTATATATACTTATATAGTGTGTAAAAAATTCAAAAAAATACAAATATATCTGGCTGGAGAGTTGCAGTGCAGTGATTAGACCTCTCAGAGTTCGCTTTACTGTGTGGTTTACTGCAGTCAGAGTTGTGGTTGTGCTCGCTGTACCATAGGTGGTTTTCAGATTACCACACTGTGCACGGGTTCGCGACATCCTTATGGCCACGCTGCCAACGCTCACCACAATTCGGACACGACGGAACGTACATACCTGACCCTATAGGGCAGGTCTTCAGAACGGGCATTCTTCGTACCGCGCAGAATAGATCTTCCCAGTGCAGCCCGTGATGGCGGCGAGAGATTTTGAGCGTGTCTCCGCTTCCATCCCCGAGACACCTTTGGCCTCGGCAAATGTCATCAACTTCCGAATTCAATTACGCATTGTGATCAGAGCAATGTGCGTGTTGATAAACCAATTTGCAAGACACCAGAGATTGCTCGCACATGTGGTGTGCACACAGATGAAAAAACTAAAGGACATCTCAAGTCATTTCCAAGGGAAACACGCCACTACTCAAATGATCAAGCCCCTTTGACACCTGATCCCAATGTTGTTCCTGTTCCTCTTATTGTGCCACATCGGACTGGGACCTGACGCTTGTCCATGCTCGCGACGTGCTCACATGAGCGTGAATAAAAAATGGTCTCGCATCGTGTTGGATTGAAATATTCCACCTGGTGCAGCGTCGATCGGGAATACGCGTCTATGATCCAACGCTATGATATCAGATCGTGACGTTATGCCGCTTTCGACTCATGCGAATTCAGAATTCAAATAACAGGTCAGCAACAGGATCAGGTTTCGGCGAACGGTCGCCAAAACATGCCAGTCCACTGTCACATCACCGGCCCCTGGTTAAACCACAGGCCTATCTCAAGAATAACAGGCGGAAATAACAGGTTTGGCCTGCTATTTTCTCTTGTACAAGATACGATGTGGTTACCGGTTTTCCCCGGGGCGGAGCATATATGCCGCGGACCACTTAGCGGGCTGTATTTGAAATAAGATGAGAAATAGGAACAGCATTGGGGCCAGGTGCCAAACGGGCTCGAATATGAACCATGGGGAGGCTTGGTGTTTTTCTAACCATAATATTTAGTGACTGCCAAGGTTTGGACGTTGTGTTGTTTAGCTTGAGTTTGCTGAGCAAGCTGGAAATCATGGTTGGCGGTGCGCCTTCGACCCTAAATGAGTACACAACCTGCGGTCGACGAGGAAACTCTCGAGCCACCTATGGCCTATAAGTGGTGCTCAGTGAGGCTGCAAACTTTTCATATCCATTTAAGCAAAGTGAAAATTGATACCTGTGTTACTCGTGATGGCTTGAAGCACAAAATTGATGTCACCGTATTTGGGTCTGAGCAGGAGCGGAAAGTAGCCTCCGATTGGGACTCGCATTGCCAGATGGCTCGAAAGAGCTACTCTCGAAGTCGCAATATAAACCGTGCAACGTTGTTTTTTTCAGTGAATGTTGATGAGACAGATCGGGCGACGTACAACAGTGTTAAGGATATTTAAATTCAGTGTCAGGACTTTGGGGGGAACTTGAGAACCCCATGCCTCACTATCGGTGAGGCATTCTACAAGCGCATCTTAGCGACTTCTGTCTACAGCATTTTGAGCGTGGCCCATAGGTGCGGCATGCTTTACTTCTGGAACGAGAAGGTAGCTAGAAAAGAAGCAGACAACTACGAGTCAGTTGAACACTGTCAACATCATATCAGGAGCTCGCCACTTGTTGATGAGGTACTGTATGCATGGTTTGCACACGCCATAAAATCCAACAGATACCAATACCTTTCGCTTCTGCCTACTTCACCAACGCAAAGCAATATATTGAATCGGATACTGACAGCATACAGCATTCAACGGACATTAATTCAACCGTGAAAAACTTGCGTCCAATAATTCAGAAGAAGTTGGATTATGCTGTTATTTACAACATCTTCACAGCCCAGTCTCCCTAGCGGAGTGCGCCAACCTTTTGCGATATGCCAATGAAACGAATCGACAAAACCACAACCAAAATGCAAATCATCCTCGTAATTCTTGGACCACATATAGCCAGGACTTTGGTGTGTTATGCCATAGAAGTCAATATACTGCGCCCATTCCGAATTACTTTCACAGAACTCTCGAGACGCTTCGTTCATTTCCATGATCTTTGTTTGATCTTTCCTTTGGTCGGGAGCCCCAAGGAGGTAAAAGTTTGTCGTGTTCGGGTGGTCCGCATAATACTGCTTAATGATCTCGAAGCTGCCCTGCTGCTGAACAGGGCAACCTTCGTGGCAGCCATTCTTCGGTACATTCCAGGCTCCAGTGTGGAGAAACACCACGTCTGGATCAAACTGCTTCAGCATCTGCAGCCGTGGATTCGACGCATTGAAGTAATCCGGGATGTCCACCCAATTGCGAACAAACAGGAACAGGAACTCAAAGTGCGCATCCGCTGTCCTTGTCATCGGGATGCTGAAAGCATGCCGCGTCTTTGATCGCATGATGAACGAATCGGTGAAGCTGCTCACCCCGTCCTCGGAATTGGCACCTGCCGCTGTGATCTTGTAGAACAGATGATCCATCTGCGGCACATCCGCGTACTGAGAGTTGCCCCGTAGGAACTGCACCAAATGATTGAACACCTGACGGCCAAGCGAGTCGCCTAGGAAAGCCACACGCCGCTTTGCCACAAGCCGGAACGCTTCGGACTTGGAGAACAGGTGATAGGATGGCTCCGCGAGCTGCCAGGTGTCCCACGACTTCCACTTCCCTGAATATGCGCACTGCTTCCCACCTGCACACCCCACAAAGGTTGCCTTTACACTGATGCGGTCTGTACGCCCCACACCGGTCAACCGCTATGTGACAGTCGGCATGCATGACAGGTCTCATGTATGTTACCGTCTCCACCTAAAGGACGTCTCTCGTTACTATGTAACAAGCTCGCCGAAGCCCTTTAAGTGCAGCAGGCAATATAAAAAGTGGCCTTCAGCCCCCGGCAAGCCCCTTGCAGACATCTCTCCCAGAAGAAAGGAGACGGCTCTGCTCCTTGCCCCGGCACGCAGGTGGCGTATCCCTGCAGGCGGCATACCCTTGCGGGCGGCGTATCCCTGCATATTTCGCCACGCAATGCATTGCAGATCTATTGCAGATCTATTGCAGATCCGGCCTGAAACGTTTCTCGTCTTTGCGCTTTGTCCGAATGAGTGAGGCACTCATGTGGACCTCCACCGCTGGGATTGCAGGGATTGAGGCAGCAGACCATCCATGGTTACCGCCTTGTTCCTGCAAGCGCGCATGCTTTGGGTCAAATAGCCCAGGCTTCGGAGCACCGCCTTGCAACCAGGGCGCACCTGTGCAGAAGAACTTCGGGAGCGCCATCGACGCGCACTCGGAGCGGAATCGGAACTCGCCATCCTCCACAAAGATGCAACCCTTCTGCCGAGCAAATTGGCGCGCCAGATCTGTATCGCAGAACTCAACCGAGCCGGCCTCCTTCCACTTCTTTTCAAATTCCTCGTTGCCGTGCTGCATGGCCAGTCTCGTCGCACTGCAGTTTATGCGGAAGTTGAACGCGCAGTTGTCTGCAGAGGTGTTGTACTGGAGCGCGTCATCTGCAGCGCAGGCTTGCGGCCGGGAGGTCGGACTTGGAGTCGTCCCTCCGACTAAGGAAGCCTCAGGCAGCGAGTCGACTGCCGAGTGTGTGGACACATCAGACGAAAGGCTGGCTGTACCGGATTCTGATACTGCTGATGTGGCAGAGACTCCCGCGGTACTTGGTGGGGGTTCTATATCGCTGGCCGGCTGAGGACTTTCGGAGGGGCTTAGCGTTGCGACCGAAGGACTTTCGGAGGGGCTTAGCGTTGCGACCGAAGGACTTTCGGAGGGGCTTAGCGCTGCGACCGAAGCACTTTCGGAGGGGCTTAGCGTTGCGACCGAAGCACTTTCGGAGGGGCTTAGCGTTGCGACCGAAGCACTTTCGGAGGGGCTCGGCGTTGCGACCGAAGCACTTTCGGAGGGGCTTAGCGGTTCAATAACTATTCTGTGGTGTTGGGATCGCTCAGCGTTTTGGGAGAGCGTCGTAGGAGATGCGGGTGTAGAAGGTGAGGTCAGAGCGGGGGGAGACAAGGTGGCATGTGCTGCCGCAGGGCTGGGCTGGGTAGAAGGAATCTCAGGGACCGACTGCAACACGCTCGAGGGAACTAAAGCTGGAATCTGAGAGGCAGCAAGGTCCGCCGCATATGAAGATGCGCTCGCCGCCTTGGACCCTTTCAGTGCCTGCGAGCATGCACATAGGATATGTTGATTTCAAGCAAAATATTGCTAGGGTATGGCAACAAGTTTTGCAGGCTCGCAAAGAAAGTTCGACGTTTGGTTTTCTCCGTTTGCACGGTCTACACAGCTTTCGCGACACGCACTACACTTGAGTATCTCGAGTGTTGTCAGAGTAGCTACCCTATCACGGCGTGAGGCGTATGCTATTGTATCCATTCACAAGATATACGCGTGCATGGTTCACCTCCCGTGGTGGTGGGCGATTCGATAGCATTGCTTGTATCGGCACTTCAAAACCATACTTAATAAACAAAGCACCAAGCAGCAGTCCGATAATAAATAGGGGAACCCGCGTTTGAGACGAATTGGGTGAATGGCGTTGGTTCCGGGCCATCTTGGCCGTCTCAGAACACGTCAGAATACACAAAAGCACAACTGCATGAATTCACGGCGGGAAAAGCAAAAGGCGCGATCTTCACTTCACAAGCCTGAGCAACTCTGCTGTATGGTTCGTGCATCCGCCCTATATAAAACGCTTCGCTTGCGACAAACCTCTGCCTGCTGCAACAGCTCGGAAATCATATCTGTGCCGATCAGGGGTGAATGGGCTGGCCGGATCGCTCCTGCAAACAAACACGAGAAGTTTCACGAGCGCGGCGGCATCGGCAGGCGCGCGGATGGCACCTGTGCCCCGAACGACACGAACAAAAGCGCGACGGAAAATGCCGCCCCCTTGACCTGAGCGAGAGGAAATAAGGAGGGAATATGCGACCGTCCTCAGCTGCGTGTTCTAAAATTGACGGAGCTCACGGCGAGTAACCACCCACGTGGCATGTGACCCCTGAAAAGTGCAGGTCGAGTGTTTGATCAGCACACTCGTCTTCCGCTGAAAAATAACCAATATCACGGGTTCAAATGAGAGCATCCTTTCTAGGTTAACGGCCCTTCGGCTTGAGAGAAGCATAACCTTGACAGGGGGAAACGCTGCATAATTCGCAAATTCATCATAAGGTCATTATGGCAGACGGCATAGCTCCACGACATCGTACTTTTGAAAACTTCGGACGAACTGATTTTCGCTCTTGGGAAGACTGAAACGCGGTTATTAGGGACGGGAAGGATTCGCCTCAAGGAGAATAACTATCGGGACGCAGATCATGGCAGCGCACCCTGCCGACTCTTGCCAAATGCTTTTCATATTATCTCGAGGCTTCTCGTCCCAAGCCTCCATATCATTGTGAGCCGCGGCGGATTTTCTTATTTATAGCGGGGCTGATGTCGTGCGAGACCGTGGCACCGAAGGTGGTTTCCCTTTAGGAGCAGAGCGGAGTATAGGAAGAAACGTGAGGTGCTCCAGATGACACAGGCGCACCTAAGTAAAGCAACGCTGGCGAAAGAGAACTCTGCGCTCTCCATCACTGCACTACGCAAACTTGGAGACACTACCTCATCTGGACCGAGTTTCAATTGCAGGGTGACCATAAGCCCCTAGTCTGGCTAATGGCACCTGGACAACCTCTCAGCCGACGCCAAGCCCGATGGTACATGGATCTAGTGGAGGTAGGGGTACCCGAGATGGAGTACATCCCTGGGGCGCTACTCTGGGTTCCAGACGCTCTGTCCAGGCGACCCGACTACAAGGAAATCTCCGCGAGAGAAGGACTGGTAGAAGCTGGCTTTGTGCACCCGGTTACTGGGAAACCGCAGCGACCTCCCTCGGCCGCGGACACCGTCAGCAAGTTCAGACCTGCAGCTGGTAAAGAGTCTCGCCAAGGACGCGCTCCACTGGGAGTGGTAGATCCCAACAAGTTGAAGGAACGCAAGTCCAATAGCGCCAAGACCAAAGATCCTGAACCAGTCCTCGCGTACAGTGGGGCTCTCACCTGGATGGACTCCCCTCAACTCTGGCTGGACGCACTACATACCTTGCAGCTGGCCGAAACCGGGTACGAGGAAGCAACCCTGGCAGTTCAGACGCGCTCTGGCAAACTGACAGCTTCCTCGCCTCCTTCTCCCAGGAAGACCCCTGCTGATAACTCAGCGACGCCGAAGTGCAGCGAGGCCTCAACCAGACTCCTGGAGCCCAGCGACCGACAGGACTGGAAGTTCCGTGCGGACATGTTCGATTTCTTGAGTCAAGAATATGGACCTTTCGAGGTGGACGCCTGTTGCGACTTGGGAGGAAAGAATCGTCAGGTTAATCGCTACTGGACGAACTGCTTGAAGGAAAACTGGCGAGGGTTGAACGTCTGGTGCAATCCTCCCTTCTCCTCCAACCATTTGACCATTGAGGCCGTACTGAGGAGATATGTGGAAGAATGGCGTCTGGACCCTGAGAATACTTCAACTCTCTTTGTCCTTCCTGATTTTCAGTCTCGCATGCCCCAGTGGCGGCAGTTGTTCAGATCTGCGGGAATGAGAGTGGAGTACATTATTCCCACCCATGACGCTCAAGGAGAACCTGTGCAGATGTTCGCTGCTCCGGATGGAGCCCTTCTGGATCTTCCTTGGCCCCTGTTAGTGGTGTACGCCCCGCCAGCTCGACAGCGGGTCAAGCGGGAAAGGAAGACGAGTTCACCGCCTCCTATCGTGCGTACTGGAGAAGCGGCCAGCGTTCGAGACCTGCATCAGCAGATATCAGGAGGTCAGTTTCTCAAAGCGCTGCAAGCGGAATATGGGCGACCTGGTCCACTACAGACTTTGAGGAAGGAAATCCAAGAAGCTCCGCATCAACGCACTCGTGACTTCTGCGTGGTGGGAGATGTGTTGTGGAGGGTGAGCGTTGGACGCTATCAGTTGGTACTGGGAGAAGATTCACCGCTTCGCGAGGTAGTGCTGCAAGAAGCGCATGCATCTGTTTCAGCTGGACACGCGGGCAGGGACAAAACTCTGGAACGAGTACTGCGACGCTTTTGGTGGAAAGGGGCAGCGGAAGATGTGGGACGCTGGGTTTCATCTTGCGCTATCTGTCAAGCGGTGCGACCGAGAAATTCCTACCCGGATGGATTGCTGAACCCCCACACTATTCCTACGCGACTA
>LGRX02005664.1:0-25351 GCA_001247695.2 Cymbomonas tetramitiformis
CAGAAATTCCAGATTGTTCCACGTGGCATGCTAAGAGGGACTGCCGATGCTACTAAAAGTACCACTGGAACAGATACGTTCCATGTGGCAAGCAGGCATTCGCTATCTACACAGAGCAATTGGACGGAGCTGATGAAGCTGCGCTGGCGGTCGGTGTCCTCCTTCGATTGCTGCGCGGAGCTGATGAGGTAGCTTGCGCTATTGCTTCTTGCAACGTACCGCTTTCATCCCCGGCCATAGGTAAGTGGCGTGTAGAGGTACGCGGTTTCCAGGTGGGCGATGGATAATGACCTTGGTTTCGAGACGGCTTACCGGTAGGAGAAGTGTACGGTTTTCTGCCTCGTTGCACACATACACGCCCCGGCTGTTCATGGTAAGGTCCTCAACAGTGGGGTAGGCGGTCACCATAGCCAGGCGGCACACGGTGTCGTTGGCGGCGGAGTTCTTGGCGGAACGCTTCAGGAAGATCAAGTAGTAAGCCTCCACGGTGCCGTACTCAAAAGCGTCGGCCGCGCATGTACTCAAAGCCACGTTGAAGGAGATATCCGCCGTTTTTGCCCGGGTGTAAACCCGGGATGTGACCGAGTCCTCATCGCCTCTTCGCATGCGCGAGAATCGAAGGACGCCCATGGCTGCATCCAGGGAAGGGCTTGCATGATCGCTGAAAAGGGATCGGACGCACCCCACCAGTTCCCGGTGCAGACGACCCCCCTCCTCGTTTGCCAACGCAGCGGTTGGTACACCGTCGCGGACGAGATAGTGGCCGGTGTCAAGGAGATGGCACACCTTGGAGGAATTGTCAGCCCGGGTGGTCCCAGAATCATGGTATTCGCCGCCCTTGGCCATGGCCATCTCCGTGAGCATGTCCGGAAGGAAGCGGATCCCTTCGTAGCTCCACGCCATGTCGTCCACCGCCTCTTTCGTGAAATACGCGTTCGCTATGCACGTGTCGATCGCCTTACCTCCGACCGGGGCTGGCACCACCCCCTTGCTGTCGCCCAGGAGACGCTCGCCCCAGAGCTCGTTGGTGCTGCTCACCACGCCGGTTTCCTCCTCTTGCTTGCACAAGTGAACGACCGCCATGCGCAGGTTCAACGTCAACATGTTCATGGGGCATTGCTGCTCCACAATCACCGCAAAGGCCCACAGCTCTTTCCCGGCCTCCTTCCGGGGCTCCGCACGGGACTGGAGGTCCCCACACAATCCTATTGCAGGCCCTCTCATAAAGTAGAGCACCGCCCGCCGCAAAGTCCACCAAGCCTTGTCCAACTCCGGATTCAAGTTCTTCAGAACATCCAAGAACACCATCGGACTGAAAATCAAGATAAAGTTCAGCATGTCCTCCATGGTGTAGTTCCCTGCAACAGCGAGCTTTTTACAGATGTTAGGCAACCGGCTCATCCTCCCCGCGTATGAAATGACACCAACAAACTAACAACGGTGCATACATATATACCTGGTTGTAGTAGCATTGTGAGCGGGTAATCGGCACACGCAAGGTGCCCTCGAGTGAGGGATTGCTTTGTAGGAATTCTGAGTGCAGCGCAGGCTTAAACTAGGGTGTCACGAAGCCAACGCAGCTGTTATTAGCACAGTCAGCAGCGTCCTTCGAGGTATTGTCAGCATCACAAGGGTCCCCAAAAGGATTGGCAGCAAGTAGCTTCTGGAATCGCTTCACGCCATCATATAACATTCCATATAACAATGAGCTTACGATGATTCATCGGTTAGATCGATGGAAGCTTCAACATCCGTTGAGCAGGTGTACTGTACCGAGATCCCGATTGAACGTAGCTCGGAAATCCTACACAAGGAGGGTCGCTTCCCTCTAAATTGTACTAGGTCTACGTGACAAGGTGTGCTGAGGCTCAGCGGGAGGACATTCTCATATCTACATTCCGAGTAGATCCTCAGTGTGCTGCCCGTCAAGTATCCCCAGTGACAATTGTATTCTTCGCACAGTTGGCGTTGTTGCTCGTGCCGGATGCCGGTCTGCGTATGGCCCCAAGCAATGCGAGCCGCTATCACCGCCACGGCTCCACGAGTCACATCCCGAGTGCCGTAGACAGCCATCGCCAAGGCCCAGATGAAACATTTTCCGTCCTTCGGCACCGGCACCACCAACCATTGTCGTAACGAGCGGCGCACCGGGTACTGCACACTACTGCGTGTGGTCCATGGCTCCCTCTGGTACATACACACATCACAGGCATACGTAAGCAACCCCAGGCTGTACATGTTCTGCCGGGCTACAACGACATGTTGTGCTGCCGGGCAACACGAACACGGTGTGACTTCCTGGCGAACGATATGCCACCGGGAAGCGCGTAACATGTAGTCGCATGCAAACAACAGGAGTCTAAACAAGGTGCGGACGGTAAACCTCCAACAAGGTGAGCACGGAACAATATGTCCCCCATAGGAAACCCTCCGTGCACCTGTTGTCTATTACCCGACACTAAGTTGGGTGCACCCAACCTAAGAACCATATTTCAAACGTCAATAACCCCTCGAATATCCGACTTATAGTGCCAAAACAATGTTAGGCCATGGGCTACTATGTTCCCTTTGAACAATGTGTATGCATTATACCTCTATAATCCAAGATTGCGGGATATAATGAGGCCGTTTCAATAGGGTATGTGCTGAAATAATCCGGATTTCTCTTAGGTTGGGTGCACAATACCTAAGAACTTAGGCAATATAAGGGACTCCCCGTGACACTCGAAGGTCCTTTGGAAATTCGGAGACCTATGTCA
Source organism: Cymbomonas tetramitiformis (assembly GCA_001247695.2). Classification (NCBI taxonomy): domain Eukaryota; kingdom Viridiplantae; phylum Chlorophyta; class Pyramimonadophyceae; order Pyramimonadales; family Pyramimonadaceae; genus Cymbomonas; species Cymbomonas tetramitiformis. The sequence continues at coordinate 2,760 of LGRX02005664.1, forward strand.
TCAAGTTCTCGAGTTGCTCTTTCTGCAGTGTCTTGTCAAAAGTTTCATCCGAGGTCATCTTGACCCTCAAAATCTCGGTTGAAGTAGCATGGGTAGGTGAAACCCCAAAATCACTTGGAAATTTTACAACTTTTCCTACCCCTCGCATACTTCCCAAAATTGCTCACGGATAAGCTTGATTCACTCAATAGTGTAGATGCGTGTGTAAAAGAGGACATCTCCCCCGTCATTTTGAGCTAATAAAAACCAGAATCCGGTAACGACAACTCCCAATAATCCCACCAAAGGGTAAGTTGGGTGCACCCAACTTAAATGGCTCTTAAGTTGGGCCCACCCAACCACCGGGTAATAGACACTGTGTGTTAACCAGCGTGACTCGTAACATTACCAGGTAAAGAATCTCTATACGAGCTCGCACATACCAAAGAAACCCCAATACCCCTAGAGACAATTCGAAAACAGTACCTCACGACGGTGTGTACACGGGTATCTACCTGGATCTGGATTTGCCTCGATCCGCTCGTAGTGTCCAGGAAACTTATCAAATTGAACGTAATGGGCGACTCGTACCGGTTCACGGCTAGCCAAGCCCAGTGACGGATGTGGGCAAATATATTTCATGCTGAAAGGCGGCAAGTATTGTGCCAGAGCATCGGTATCGGTGGGAACATTGCACCCCACCCCTGGCACGTCGACCATCGGCCACAGAGTGTACACCTGAATAACTCGCCGAAGCATGTTCGCAATGATATGGAGGAACTGCGGTTCGTTGTATGCTTGGGCAGTAAGCAGGATTTTGCGCAGTGGCGGCTCTCCGTCAGCAGGAATAACGTCCAGCATCCCGGGGGGGTAAAGCTGCCGATTGCAATCGTACGACGCGCAGATGGCGTTACGGAAGTTCATTGTTTGGACCTTCACGGAGGAACCCTTTGCAAGCACTTCCGGAATGTGTACACCCAAGGCGTGCAGCCAGCAGTTGCCGTCCCCTATTGTCTGGACTCGTCGCAGGCCGTGTTTGGCCAAGGCCTGCTCGAACTCCGCGAGAGAAGTAAAACGGTCTGCATTACCCTCGAGCGGCCAATGCACGTGAGCGAGCACGCGACGTGCAAACGGCAGCACATCAGGGAAAATCTCGTTGGGATGGTCGAAGGATGCCTCCAATATACGCTCCCGGGGGTCCGTGGGCTGCAGGATGACGCCATCGGTACCGAACGAGACATCGAAGCCTGGTGCAAAGTTGGGCGGAACAGTGTATGGCTGGAAACCGTTTGCGGTTGCCGCTTGCAATGCCTCGTCAGAAGCGAGATCCATGGAAGGCTCGGCTGCTGCCTTGCTTCTCTGTTGGTTACGGCACGCACCCAGAGCACGCACGCGGTACTCCCCATACATGGTCTTGTTGGGGTGCACTTGCCCGCACGATGCACTTGCCGGGCATCGCTCGCGACGCATCTCCACCAGTCTCGTATGCACAATCGCATCGCACGACGAGGGATCGTGTATGTCCGGGATCCCATCCGTGCGACAGCTTCGCAGCCACTTTCTTTGCGAAATCCAGGTCCAGCTGATCAGCACTTTGCAAGAGTTCAGCAACACGTTTATGCACATGCAGCCCGCCCAATGCGTCCGTATGGTACAGGTGTTGTTTTCTGTAGGACTTGTCCGTGCCAAGAGGAATACCGGCTGTCCGCAGGCGCTGCGCGTTCAACGCGGTAAGCATACCGAAAACCACACTACGCAAGCCCGGGCAGCAGACACCCAGTTCCTGGTACAACTGGTGATCGTCAAAAGATGAGAATGCATGGTCACGGGTAGCCCGTCGGTCCCAGAGAGCAGTGATGCCGTCGCCGGAGTCCTGCAAAGGCCGCGCCGGCGGACGTTCACCGTCACCCCAAGTCAGGTTGGCGATCCTCTCCTTCACTGTGTCTTCCGCGCTTTTCCACGCCTCAGCGCCGAGCACCCCGCGGAGTTGATTCCAAGCAAGGCCTAGGTCCTCCACATTCAGGAGTGCATGCAGCTTCGCCTCGGCCTCGTCTAACTGGCAGTAATCGGCCAATGTGGCCGCCTGCCCCGGGTGCTTCTCATGCGCAGATAGTGGCGCCCGGACTCCAGCTTCTTGCCGCGCACGCACGCACGGACCACACATCACGGCTCCGATAGTACGCAGAGCGTCACAACCCAGAACGCCTGATCTGCACAGGGAACACGCCCAAACACCTGGCAAGGTGTCGTAGCCTCCCGCAAATCGTATTTCGTCTCCACACGCGACGCACGTCATGCGGCACGCCAAGCCATATTGGGAGATGACACTGTGCGGGCTGCCGAGTACCGCGTTATTCAGGTCAATGGTTCCCCCAGTACGCACTCTGGCTGCGGAGTAGATCACGAAGTAGAACTGCTTAGGACGAGTACGGTTGACAGGGAGGCGCCCACTTGAAGAAAGACCGCGGTGCGCCATGCGGTCGGCTGGCCAGAACCACAGTGTTCCCATGGCACCCCCGAGGTGAACACGACGGAAGGGAGCCGAAGTGGGATCGCCATGCCTGGAGTTTTGAACCACGAGGCTGTAATCCATCGAGCAAACCCTGTCCCAATTGCAGGCCCGCTGCGTTTCGGGTAGCACCTCCGTCAGGCATTGGGCCCTCAGCAACAGGCCACATGAGAACACGTCGTAATCCGGCCAGCCCCAGGATCCCTTGCCTTCCTTGGGAAACTTGGTATCGGTGTGATGGAACTGTATAAAGCTCTCGAGGTCTCGCCCTAGAGGCGACGGCTTGTCGCAGGTCCGCTTCACCAGCTTTCCCGTAGCAGCAAAAATCCCAGACCGCAGCCTTTCGTCCACAAGGGCATGCTTCACGGTGGTGAAGATGGATGGGAATAGCCAGTGCCCAACATGCCAGTCGGCCTGTATGGTATAGCGCGCGCCCTCACCCAGTTGATGAGATCCGGATGTGAAGTCCGCGCCGATTTCCTTATGAGAGAACAGGACCTCAGCCTTCAGCAAGTCGTAGTCTACCACATACGTCATGAACACGTCGAGCATACCATTAAACCCGGCCGTGTGCTCACTACGTTGCCGCACGAGCTCATCCTCGCACTCCGATTTTTCCTGGGTCGCGCGCATCATCGAGGCATCCACGACTTGCACCCAGTCACGAGGGTCGCCCACGGTGTCCTCCGTTGTAACGCCAGCTGGCACGCCCTTGCGCCACAGCGCGTAGTGCTCCCGGAGGGTAGGCAGGGATACTGTCACGCCCTTGCGCCACAGCGCGTAGTGCTCCCGGAGGGTAGGCAGGGATACCTCAGATGCTCCACTGCGCCACCTATCATACATATCTTTCCAACTGGCACTGGCAACCAGGTGCCGGTCGCAAATGTCAATGATTTCCTTGAGGACGACCACCGAGCAGGCCGCATCCAGCATCTGCACGGACCACCTCCAATCCAAGGTGCATGCCTCCCCGTCTTCCACGGTGCCCTCTGCCGGGGGAGGGCGACCAGACGGAAACGCCCACCATGGCAAGTCGCGCAGGACATCATGTGTCAGTTTTATTTTTGGGCATAGTAGACAGAAAGCCTGCTTCGTTGTGCCCGACTGCTTCCAGCTTGTCGGGAGGCGGGATCATATGGACATGATCCCGACGTAGTTCTTCCTCGACTTGTTTAGATGCATCGTCATCGCCGTGGGTAACCTCGGGCGGGCAGTCGGGGAACATCTGTGCGACATCACGCAACACGAACACCGTGTGACTTCCTGGCGAACGATATGCCACCGGGAAGCGCGCAACATGTAGCTGCATGCAAACGACAGGAGTATATACATGGTGAGCACGGCAAACCTCCCGAGAACAATATGCCCCCCATAGGAAACCCTCCGTGCACGTGTGTGTTAACCGGTGTGGCTCGTAACATTGCCAGATAGGAAATCTCTATACGAGCTCGCACATACCAAAGAACCCCAAGACCCCTAGAGACAATAATGAGGTAGACCATTCATATGAGGCAGCCGCTTGCATATAATAAGCTGGACACTAGCCTTGCAAAACGTCACCATCCGGTAGGCAAATGCATGTATGTGTCTAGCGCGTTATGAGTGATGCGATAGGAATGCATACATGGACCAATTTGTTTACGGCAATGTCGGCGCTATATATACATGTATACATTTGTCAAGTTCACATGTCGGCCCTATTGGAAATCACACAGCCGGCTCAATGCGAGGCGGAAAATCCTTCTCACCGACGGTCTGGATCCTAGTGTTCTGAAACGTGCGCAGCAGATTCGCGGCTGTCGGACGCTTGTCCATGTCTACGCTGAAGCATTGCTTCAGGTGCTGCATGAGTCCATGCTTTATGAATCCATTATGCGTTTTCCCTGGACTTAGGATATAGTCCCATCCGTGACGGTGGCCACCAGCCTGCGGGTGCTGGAAGAGCTGGACCAGGAGTCCACCCACAGACCACATGTCTCCTGGCCTGCTTGGGCCGTGATTCCGGTACTCAGGAGCAAGATAACGGTGGTCTTCTTCACCGAGAGTACGCTCGTCATGCGCAGACTTCCGGTTTGCTCGATCGACGCAGCCAACTCCGAAGTCGATGACTCGCAGCGTGATGCCGCCCGCGGACGCGCACGGTAGCGCTTCGGCAACGACCACATTGTTACCCTTGACGTCGCCGTGCACGATACCCTTGGAGTGCAACTGCGAAAACGCCTTCAGCAACTCGTTGGCAAGTAGCAGCTTGACCTCCAAGGATAGTCCACCGTCAGGCGGAAGCCGCATGAATTCCCACAGCGTCCGGCCGCGATCGGGCATGACGAGCAACGGAACTGGCCCGACCTGCAGCGCTTCCCGAGTTATGGTCTCCACACCATACCGTGAACAGGGCACGACGTAAGTGGGTGCTGCTTCCGACGCCAGTTTTGTCATGACTAGCTCCTGCGCACACCGCTTGAACTCCTTGGGCGGCTGCTTGGGCGGTCCCTTCCTACGGCTTGCGGATTGGAGGTTTCCCTTGGTCTTGGGGTGTGGCTCTGGCCCCGAGGTTTTGCAAAACCTTTTGACCACGACCTTGTCCGTTCGGTCCAGTGTACAACCTCGTGTGACGGCGCCGTACGCGCCACTCACCCGTTCGGCATCTTTCGGCTCAAGGATATTCGTCGGTTCCACCTTGGAACACCCCGCGCGCTTGGCGACGGAACGTAAAAACGGGATGGCGTCGAACTCGGTGAGAATTTTCTTTTCCAGAAACTCCAGGAGACCCTCGTCAGAATCCCGGTTGTCCGCAGTAGTGATTCCTTGCTGCTGGCGCCGAAGGAAAGCAGCTCTGCGCCGTTTGAATATTTTTCCCCGCTAGGAAACAAACCGCAAACCCAGGGTTGTTGGTTAACCCCTAAACTGCTACGTGATGAGCTAGCTCATCAAACACTCAAAACTGATTTTCTCGGCGACAAATAACTCAAATTCACTTTTGAAGATAGTTTTGAAAAGCTCTCATCGAGACGCATGCACCAATGCACTTGGGTCGGCCATGCACCCACGATGATGGAAACTCGCCGCACGGCAAAACTTATATTCATAAAATTGATATTCGAATTCGAATTTCGAAAAATCCCGAAATCCCGCGCGTTGACTCTATCTGATCGCGTGGACCCTCCTAGGACCACGATGGGACCAATGTTGTCCACCCTGGTACCATCCCTCGCCTGGCGGCGCCTGAGAAGCGCAGAAAGTCAAAGTTCTCCCACAGACCTTCGTTCCTCGCACTACCCGCCGTCAGTCAAACGAACGAACCGTTCGTTCACCGCCCACCCGCCAGCACAGCGAGACATCATGGTAAGACTCGTACGTAAGACCCGGGGCGGGGGTAAACCCGCGAAGAAAGTAACTCAGATCACACTCCCGCAGTCGGAGAACACCCAGCTAGCGGAGCTCATGCGGCAGTTCGCCGCACAGCAGACAGAAATGCAGGGCCTACGTCAGCAGCTGGCGGCAGTAGGTGCTTCTGCTGCTGTGCCTACGCCTCACCCGGGGGTCAAGGTGGAAGCGGCTGCCCATGGCAGCACTCCTGGCGATGCGGCGGGGGTATTCCACACCACCAAGGAGGCCCCACAGCATCTGGTGAAGTCCTTGCAGCGCTCCACAAATTTGGTCTGCAGCAACAACCTCAAAAGTGGGGTCTGGATAAGTGGCTGCACCATATCAACTGTGAACGGAGACAGCCTGGACGACGCCGTGGAGAAGATTAAAACGGCTACTCCTGGCTTCTCCTACGATTGCGTCCGCGAATACATCAAAAACCGCCTCACCTACATGAAATGTCAGGTGCCCACCCTGGGGCGGTGGAAATTAAAAACCACCAAAGAATGCCCCAAGGGATTTTTCCAGCGCTTTGACGGCCCGGCCCGCGGAGTCCGTGTCGCTTCGGACGGCACGGGCGAGCTGCCCAGCAAGCAGATCACCGATACGGTGCTCAAGTTCTTTGACGCTGGGCAGCCCACCGAGGGCCCCCTCTTCGATGCCTTTTGGGCACTCGATGGTGTACAGTACGTGAAGCTAGCCCGCCGACGTGCTGGTAGGGAAGCCCGCCGACGTACTGGGGAAGGATCGAGGCGAGAATGTTCCTGCCCCAAACGGTGCCGACAAGCAGGGCAAAGGCAAATAGCGGGATGACAAAAAGAGCGGGATCGTATGGCCACTGGTAAGGAAACTTACCTGTTATGTTTTTACCCCCTGGACCCCTTTGTTTTAAGAGGGGCGGTACAGGGACCACGGGTAGCCCTCGTACCGAACCCATACTGGACCGACCCACTGTGTGGTAGGACTGCTGCAGCTGAACTGCAGTGTGTGCGTGTGGGTATGTCCCTGACTGCTGGTGGTTTGGTGCTGGGTCGCAGGCGGATGATTCAAAACTGGTAGCCGGGTCATTTGTGTCAGTCCACCGCTGCCGCTCAAAAAACGTTTCCCCGTACCCCGAGGACTTCGCAATGGACCTCCTCAACTACGACAAGGAGCGGTTCGAGCTATGCTACGGGGTCGTGGAGGGCGTCCCTGGAGGTACCAGTGTCAATATTCCCAAGGGGGGGATTATTCCCAGGGACGTCGTGGAGGTCCTCCTCAAATTTGGAATCAAACCGTCGCCCCACGACGAGAAGGGCGTCGCGGGGGACCACCACGACCGAATCCTAGCGATGCACCAGGAGTCCATCGCGAAGTTGCTGGCGCTCCCCACGAACGCCGAGAAGAAGATAAAGGAGGAGGATCTGCAGCACGACGCAACCTCCGTCATGGAGGAAGGACTCCTGGTGTGGTAAGTATTTCTACCCCCTTCGCACGTTTTGCCCCCACCCCTGTAAACCTGGGTCCGGCACGGTCCGGTGTTCTGCCCCCATCCCGCCCCCGTACGTTCTGTATGGTCCCACGTGTCGCCCCAACCCCGCCCCAGTATACTAAGTCACAGTTGTGTTGTGTGGTGTGTTTACGCGTGCAGGTTGCCAGTGCACCATGTGAAGCTTTCCAAAAATGCTTCCAACGTTTTCGCTGGCTTGAAGGTTCAGACCAAGCAGGAAGCTGCTGAGCGTGTTGCTGCCAGCCTTGCGGCGAAAGCAGCCCGAGAAAAGGGGGCGAAGGAGAATCTCGTCAAGGCCAAGCGAAAAAAGGAAGGGAGTAATGAAGCGGACTCAGGAAAAAAAAAAGGCAGCTGAAGTGGAGAATAACGAGCAGACCGAGGAGGTGGTGGAGGCTACAGTATGGAGGAGACCGGGGATGGCGTGGGGGCCGATGTTGAGGAAGACGATGATGGCGGAAAGAACGATGGAAACGGGGACGAGGATGTGCAGGACGAGGGGGAGACACAGGACAAGGATGATGCCGACGACGATAGTGGTAGTGGTAGCGAGAGTAGTAAGGCCAGTGGCGAAACTGAAGACTAATATTGTTAAATAGCCGAAGTTGCTTATTAGCTGCACTTTCGTTACTGGTAAATAATGTATATTTTTATATACTGGTTCCACATTGGTCCCGCATTGGTCCCGCATGTGTACCTGCCACTGGACCCATGTCAAACACATCTAGTCCATGTATTGGACCCAGCATGGACCTAGCATGGACCCACTTAATACCCACATGGACCCGCTGAATAACCACATGGACCCGTCGAATAATCGCACGGACCCACATAATATTCGCATGGACCCGCCGGACAACCATATGGACCCACAAAGTAATCGCACGGACCCGCTTAATAATCACATGGACCCCACTTAATAACCGCATGGACCCGCCGAATAATCGTATGGACCAATAAAGTAATCACACGGACCCGCCGAATAACCATATGGACCCACATAATAAACGCATGGACCCGCTTAATACCCACATGGACCCGCAGAATAATCGAATGGGCCCGCAAGATCAGCACACGGACCCGCTTAATAATCACATGGACCCCACTTAATAACCGCATGGACCCGCCGAATAATCGTATGGACCCACAAAATAATCACATGGACCCGCGAATAACCATATGGACCCACATAATAATCGCATGGACCCGCTAATTAAACGCATGGACCCGCGGAAAAGTATGGACCCACCGCGAAGATAAGCACACAGACCCGCAATAACCGCATGGACCCGCAAGGCCATCATACGGAACAGCAATAATCATGGACCCGCTTAATACCCCACATGGACCCAGCTACTTGAGAATCCACACGGACCGCTTAATACTCGTACTCGTACGGACCTACTAAATTGTCGCTTGGACCCGCTTAAACACCACATGGACCTGCTGAGTAATCATATGGGCCAATCGTGCGAGCGCCCAAACGGGCGGGGTCCATGCTGGGTCCATGTGATACTATCCCTACGGGTCCATGCGAGGTCCATGCGTCGCATGGACCCGTAGGAATGTCTGACCATCGGACCCCGATGTGGTCCTTACTTACCGGTCCATGTGGGGTCCATGTGATGATAACCGAGTGCGTGGTCCCCGTGAAGTCCATGCGATTATGGGGAAAATAATTAATTTAGATTAAGTTTCCATAATTTTAGATTAACCCATTTTCATGTTGATTTTAGATTAAGTTTTCTTGATGTCATCCGGCTATGACCGGTGGTCCTTTTCACGACTCGTGTTCAAATAATGTGCACACAGGTCAAACGCTCTCGTTCCCGCTGGTGCCATCATGAGGAAGCCTCCAAAAAGCTTTAAGAAGGTTTGTCTCGCTTGTGATAATGGTGGGCGCCGTTGTAATAGACACTCACGGCGTGTTCTGCTTGAAAAAAAGGCCCCTGTACTTCTTCTATATCCTAAACCCTTTGACTTGCCTTTTACCGCTGCACGCGACCGTCAAGCGTCTTTGAAACTTCCGAGTTTCAAAGATGCGTTTTGTATTTTGGGTGCACCCTAATTTTACAAAACGGCCGAGCGCTTCCCGTTTGTGCGGGATATTCACATTTATTCCATGGAATATTTCATATGGATTAGCACACATAAGCACGAAGGCATCGGCCACGCATCTTTGAAACTAACGAGTTTCAAAGATGCGTTTTTTGTCATTTGGGTGCGCATACCCAAATAACAAATCAGCCGAGCGCTTCCCGTTGGCGTGGGGTATCCAACGCTTGAATGTTGAATATTCATTGTAATATGAGTTAGCAAGCGAGGTTGCAAAGGCATCGGGACAGAATCTACGAAACTGTCCTAGGCCTTTGCCTTTGGGTTTGGGTTCGAACGTGACACCCAAACCCAAAGATGGCAAACAGCCGAGGGCTTCCCGTGCGTCCAAACGCACGAAACTTGGCACGAATACTACCATGGTACACATATGTAAGTTACCAGAAGCTCAAGGCTTCAAGTTACTTGTGCGCGAAACGCGCAATTTATTTCTAAGGCAGATGTTTTGGGTTTGGGTTCGAACGTGACACCCAAACCCAAAGATGCCAAACAGCCGAGGGCTTCCCGTGCGTCCTAACGCACGAAACTTGGCACGAATACTACCATGGTACATATATTTAAGTTACCAGAAGCTCAAGGCTTCAAGTTACTTGTGCGCGAAACGTGCAATTTATTTCTAAGGCAGATGTTTTGGGTTTGGGTTCGAACGTGACACCCAAACCCAAAGATGCCAAACAGCCGAGGGCCTCCCGTGCGTCCTAGAGCACGAAACTTGGCACACATACTGCCAAGATACATATCTTCGAGTTACTTGAAGCTCAAGGCTTCAAGTTACTTACTTTTTTTCAAGCAGAACACGCCGTGAGTGTCTATTGTGGCAAAGATGGCAAATAATAAAAGTCATTATGGGGAAAGAGTCGTTATTCACGGCCGTGACTTTTAGATTCACGGCCGTGAATCTTTCCAAATCGAACGGTTTTTTGTTCCATTCGGACATATGGACATCACGGCAAGACAACTCTTCAGTGTAATATTTCGCATGGCATGGCGATAGCTCAACAGTAGGTACAGTACAGCGTCATGGATGCATGCAGCGGTAATAGCCGGATGACATGAAAAAAAACTTAATCTAAAATCAACATGAAAATGGGTTAATCTAAAATCATAAAGAAATAATCTGAATTAAATAGCCTACCGCGATTATGCCTATGGGTCCATGCGGGGTCCATGCGGGGTCCATGCGGGGTACATGCGTCGCATGGACCCGTAGGAATGTCTGACCATCAGACCCATGTGGTCCTTACCGGTCCATGTGGGGTCCGCATGCTACGTACACACTGAGGGGTATCACATGGACCCCACATGGACCCGTTGGGATGGTCCATGTGAGGTCCATGTGACTGAAAACCGCATGGACCCCACATGGACCTTCAATGGGCCCCACATGGACCCCTAGGGAGAAATGTCCGACCATTTGGGGCATGTGAGGTCCATTCCAAGTCCACGTGGGTCCACGTGAGGTCCATGTGGGGTCCATGTGATTTTTGAATCACATGGACCCGTCCCCATTTGGTAGGGCCACGAGTGGCGTCACCAGCTGGGTTCTCGATGAAGTAGTAAGCGGGGTCGTAGAAGTCGACGATCTCCCTAGTGCGTTGTACACGTCGGTCTGCAGTCTTAATGTCAGATTCCCCTGCAGTTTTGGCTTTGCTGTACTCAGTGCAGGGAGGGCTGGCCCAAATCACGTCGAAGTAGTGCCGAGGGTACTGCCTGTAATCCCACTTCAGAATGTCTGCTGCGTGCAGCGGGTCCCATTTAGGGAGTATGTCCACAGTCACTACCTCACAGCCCTTGAACTGGCGCTGGAACCGCGTCTCCACTGACCCTGTTCCGCTGAAGAGCACCAGAATGCGTGTGGGTTTCTCCACTTCCATCAGATGGGGTTGGAAGGCAGTGCTAGCTCCTCTCGTAGTGGGCGTCGGTGGTCTGATTGCTGCCAACTGAGGTCCCTGGGGGGTTTGCTTCCCGTTCGTCTTCCGACGTCAGTTCGGACGCACTCCTTGTTCTCGCTTCTCCTCTTCTTCCTCGAATATGCGTAGGGGTTCCAGCCTTCATCCTTTGCCTTCCAAGTCTTCTCTCGTTCTACATTGGTTATGGCTGCTGGGCAACCCTTTCCATTTGGTGAGCCATTCCTGCACCACATGGCCGCCTTTCCCACCTAGCTTGCGCGTGCGGGTGCGGAGTATTCGCTCCACTTCGACCTCGCGCTGGCCTTCCACCATGACTGGTGGTGGTGGCGCTTCGGCGTGTCGGCCCGCGCACTGTCCGGCTCCAGACACGACGGGCGTCAGTCGGTCGGCAGTGAAAACGTCGTGCATACGACCGTTCGCAAGCGGACGATACCGCACCGAGGGGAACACTATCCCGCAATACGGTGATGTCTACTAACATTGTACTAGCATTTTAAAAGCAACTAAAGCGGGTTGAACCCAACAGCTTGCATTTTTTGCCGTTAATTACACAAGAACAACCGTTACAAGGCTTGCGCAAACTAGTGGTGGTTGCAACCGGGATGGACGAGGGTGCTGTGGAGCTTGGGATACCTTGGGGGGCTCGACGTCGGTGGGTGCCGCCAAAGGTGCGGCATTCACAGGCACTGGCGCAACACCTTGCCCCTGCAAGAAATGCCTCTCAAGAACGACATGCCCCCGGTTGGCGGTCAGCGCACGAGCTACACAAGTTTGCCCATGATGCCGATGCACACAAACAGTACAGGAGCAACAAGGGCTTTTTTAAAGACCGACGCAAGCCTCCCAGGAACCATATGCCCCCGGTCAGCCGCAAAGGCCAACCCGTATACGCTCTAAGCCCTACCCACCCGCCAGATCTACCGCTTGCAACTCGCCGCCACGTTGCACGCCCGGCCCGTAGGCGGTCTGCGCACGGGCTACACAAGTTTGCCCATTATACCGATGCCCACAAACAGTACAGGAGCAACAAGGGTTTTTTTTTAAGACCACACAAGCCTCCCGGGAACCATATGCCCCCGGTCAGCCGCAAAGGCCAACCCGTATACGCTCTACGCCCAACCCACCCGCCAGATCTACCGCTTGCAACTCGCCGCCACGTTGCACGCCCGGCCCGTTGGCGGTCTGCGCACGGGCTACACAAGTTTGCCCATTATGCCGATGCCCACAAACAGTACAGGAGCAACAAGGGTTTTTTTTTAAGACCACACAAGCCTCCCGGGAACCGTATGCCCCCGGTCAGCCGCAAAGGCCAACCCGTATGCGCGCTACGCCCAACCCACCCGCCAGATCTACCGCTTGCAACTCGCCGCCACGTTGCACGCCCGGCCCGTTGGCGGTCTGCGCACGGGCTACACAAGTTTGCCCATTATGCCGATGCCCACAAACAGTACATGAGCAACAAGGTTTTTTTTCAGACCGATGCAAGCCTCCCGGGAACCATATGTGTGCTAGGGTAAGTCACGAGACAGAATGACGGCGTGTCAGAATGACGAGTGACGGGTACTATGACAGTCACCAATGACAGGCATTTATATGACCAGATGACGAGAGTGTCTGACAGAAATGACTGACAGAAATGCCTGACCCGAAAGTGAGTTTTGAACATCTGCAACCACAGCAGATCAGGTTGAGAGAATTGGTGGGAAACCATTCCAGAAATGGTGGGGAACCATTTCATATTCAAACAGCCACACAGAACTGGAGGGAAACCAGGAGAGCCCCAGTTCTTGCCACATCATCAGATCTATGACTATTCAGCAATTCAGAGCAGAGAACATTGTATGACTGGCAGCTGCAGCCCAAGGGCTAAATCAAGGTATGGCTTACGCGAGGTCGACTTTACACAAAACTTCCGATTTTCTAGATCGTGAGATAAATGCGATTGAAGTGTGCTCTTAAGTATGGTTAAGTATGGGAGGTAACCGAGCGGTATCGGCCATAACTTTTCAATGCCTGGGTCAATTGTATACCCAGAGCGCGCAATATGTTTAGATTGGTTTAAGCGACATGTTTATCGAATAAAATTATTTTCCGAAGTTTTGTGTAAAGTCGACCTCGCGTAAGCCATACCTTGAAATAACAAGACCTGTCATAGGATATGTGAACATGAAGTGACTGAGCACTGTGACTGTCGAATTCGGATGAGATCTGAGGGAATTCGAGTCGACATGTTACTACTTAAAGAGCTGAACAAGCTCTCATGTCAGTTTTTGAATTAGTTACACATTGGCACTGACCTCTGGTGTCTTGTAACTTCAAACAGTGAAAGTTCACCTAAGTAATAAGAAATATCCGACAGTATACAAAGTCTTCCGATATCAACCTATGGTCCCAGTACCATATTCCCTGTAAGTGTTACTTGCACCCGTGTGAGACTGGTTCAGTCCTCACAACCGAACAACTGGTATCAGCGTGGTCGTGGTTCACGACTTCCGTTAGTATCTGCGTTCTACAACGCGTTGTACCAACATAATTTTAGCCTGAATTTTCCGCCCGTGGGCGAAGGAATCGTGCCTCGACAACGGCACAACCTGTTCTCTTGAGAACACTGTATACACTTCTGCAAGTACTTTGATTCTTAAGTTTTCTTAAGTTTTCTTAAGTTTTCTTAAGTTTTTCTTAAGTTTTCTTAAGTTTTCGATATAAACCCACACTATGCATATTTAAATCGGGGCAGTTAGCTATTGGCCGACAGTATACTTAAGAATTATACTTAAGAGAACTTAAGAAAATGTAAGTACGCGGAAGCTTCTTGGTAGGAGGATATTGTCCACATGGCTTAAGGATAACTTAAGAAAACTGGAGAATCTTATCCAAATGTAAGCACGTGATTGGCTGGAATGTAGGAGATATGCACACGTGTAAGAAAGCTATATGCTGGATATTTAAAGATTGTATACACATGCATGCACGTAATTGGTTGTTAAGAAGACACGTGTAGGCAGGACAATGCTTCCCATCGCAAAGATATTTACAAATGTAACATTGTGACTGGTTCCACATTTAGGGTCTAAACCCTAAACCCTAAAACCCTTCAATCAAACAGTCAGCAGCTGGGTACCGCGTACACTACTATGGGATGCTGCCCATTCCATCCAGCTTCCAGTTAACTATCTATCTATCTATCTATCTATCTATCTAGTATATTAACCCACGTGGCTTGGTGACATGCACGTGCAGAGTGACCGGCGAATGATTCTGCTGCCGTAGATAGATCTGCAGCACCGTTGGGAACGTCGGGGACTGCTCGCTGTTGCAGTTGAGAGAAGGCCTGGAAGCTGCGCATCCCACCCCAGATTCTCAGTAACTTACACCCCTTGCCGCTTGTGACTTTTTCGAGCAGCCTAGGAGAAAATGGCACGTGCGACACCACAGGAAAGTTCACATTCTTATTACCTGAACGAAGCGCGGAAGGGGATTAATGAATGCCTTGGATCTCACGCAGCAGGTGCACCGCATGGTAGAGGTTGTCGCCCGTGTCTTTACTCTTTGTTTCAACGAATAATGCCTTCGTTCCGATGAGCGCGCATGGCAGTAGCAGCTCTACGTAATCATTCCTGGCGAGCACAGTGATTCCTTGGTTCTCCATATATTCATCTTCTACCTGACGGTACGCTCGCAAACTGGCCAAACGGCACACCGTATGCTGGCTCTCGGTGTCTATCACCAGGTAGTATGCAAGGACCTTCGCATATGGGAATTCTGATAGGGAGTCCAGCCCAGTCGGGAGCAAGTTCCCGAAGCCAGTGTCCGAGATGGAAACGTGGTAGGAGACTCACTTCTCCGCCCTCGTGTACAAGGAAGACGTGAATTCCTCCAGATTCAGGGACATCCTCAAGTACACAATGATATCGCACGTGCATAATGCCTGTGCGCCCTGCTGCCGGGGGTGCAACATGCCAACCAAATGCTGCAGTTGTGCTAAGCAGCTTGCGAGGACGGGTGCGTCGTGAGCTACGCGCCTGCCGGTACCCATGAAATAGCAAGGAGATGTCTTAGCCTCCGCGGCTGGGTCCACAAGCCCAACCGAGACGACCGCTGCTTGGCCGGGGTAAACCTCGTTGGCTAACTCCGGTAGGGAGCGCATTGTTGGATGCAAGCTTACATATGCCTCCAGGGCGAGCTTCTCGCACGTCCCATTCATGATGGCCTCCACAGGCTTGTTCTTGACGTGAGAGTCTTTCACGATTCCTTTCGCCCGCTGAATACCTCGTTCCACCCAAAACTCCATGGCCGCACCCACATCCCCTAGATAGTATTCTTGCCGGAACAGGTGCACCACCGCCAGACGCATGTTGAATGTAAGCATCTTCGCCGGGCCCTTATCTTCCATGATCGCGGCGTGCTCCCACAAATGCTCCTTTGCCACCTCCCGCGCCCGCCGTACCTCCGTCTCCGTGAGGGGGCTATCTGCTGTTACCATCCCTCGCGTGTAATGCAACACCGCCCGCCGCAGGTGTTGTCAGGCAGCCTCCATGACCATGTTCCAATGGACCAGCAGATCGCCAAACACCAAGGTGAGTAGTATACCACGAAATTCAGGAAATCCTCCATGGTCCACATACCTGCCCCCCAACACCCCTCCCCGGGTACGATTTACACAAACTAACACAACAGCACACGCACTCCCCATAACGACAAACACCATTGCGCTTGTTCATGGATAGGTCAGGCACAGCCGCACCCTCACGTACCCTGCACATGTCGCGAGTCATTTCAGATAAGCACAACGTTTGGCGCTCTGTTTGAGCTAATGCCACGAACGAATTGCAACCTGACAAAATCTGTCGCCAAAAAGATAGGGTTGCCAAGCGTGCCTCCATCTTTTCTTCTTTTCGATGGAGGCACACTTGGCAACCCTATCTTTTTGGCGACAGATTTTGTCAGGTTGCAATTCGTTCGTGGCATTACCTCAAACAGAGCGCCAAACGCTGCTATCATCAGTGCATTTGAGCCTCTTTCTGAAATAATGAGCAGGGAAGACTGAACGTGTACGCACCCAAGTACTTCACCACGCAATGGTACGGGCGGCCTATGTCGTGAGGCGGTTGGATGAGGGCTGCCCGGCTTTGGATCTCATCAACAATCGCTTTCGGCAGAACCAGCCTAGGGTACGTGTTGTTGCTCAGCTTGATGCCAAACCAGAGCTTGAGGCACCTCTTTACATTCCCGTACAACACACAATGTGCGAATGGGTGGGCATATGCGTGCATCGGGTCAAAGTACGGAATGCGCTCCAAGGCACCTCGTCCGTGTCTCCCTGTGGCGTGTGCTGGTTCGGCGCCCGATTCTGTGCTCGCCACCATCGAGGCGTGCATCTGCTTAGTGATCATTGCATCGGCATCGTCCGCCCACACCTTCTTTGACCCTTTAGAGTTGGTCCATCCTTGCTGCTCCACTTCCTTGAAATAGCCCCGGAAATACATCCCTCGCCCCCCCGGACCAACAGTTCCCTCAAACAGACTGTACGGATCGGCGCGGTAACTGCTAATTCCCATGAACCTGCCCATCGTTATCCGCATAACGGAGTCGGCATACACCATTCCCAGGATCACGGTCAGCTGGTAAGATTTCTTGAGGAACGCATCGTGCACCACAAAAGCTGCTCCGTCCACTGTCTGACCCTTACTCAGGCTGAGCATCTCGTCTTCGAAGAGCCCCCATACCACCAACGGATTAACAATCTTCTGCCGTGGCCCTTTTGTCATCCATAGGTACTTGTGAAACTTGTCACGGTGCCTCATCTGCATTCGTGCCCCCCCCATTCCACCTTCCATTCCTCAAAGATATGCGATAGCATTTGGCTTCAGATTCCTGCAGAGTGCAAGTGGCGTTACCTAAAACAGAGCGCCAAACCCTTGGTTTGGAGATCTCGGTGAAAGTCCGAGATGCCACACATTTACGAGGCGCGCTTCCTCGCACTTTCCCTTCCCCTCTCTTTTCCTTCCCCTCTCCCCTTGCAAGCTTGCTACTGCCACCATAATAAGCTAATAATGCCACAAGCCACAAGCTACGCTGGATACCTGGATTAACCTGTAGCCACTCCACCATCCAGATCCACCATCTTCATACGTACCGAGTAATGAAGGTCTTCGCTTTTGACCACCCCGACACCCATGGAGTAAGACCTGCACTCCACATCCCCGCGCACGCGCTCAGCCAGTTGCATCCGCGGCGGCTGGTTGCACGACATGCTTGTGTATATATGGGGTGTGCAAGATGGTGTGGGGGGGGGTCACCCAACATCTGAGTTGAACACTTGACAGTCATCCGCCCCGGGGGAAATCACCATCACGTGGTGCTCGGCGTATTCCACATAAGGATCACCTCCAACGGGGGTTTCGATCCTAGGAGCGTCCTGTAAGAGAGCGCCCTTAACGGACGCGTGGCGGTTTATGGTTCTCGCCAGTTCCGATGTCCAGAAGTCACACTGTAAGCGCGCGTCTCGGCGGGCACGGGCCTTGCAAAACTCTGGGCATTCCATCCATCTTCGGATGGTATCCTCGATCGGGAAATAATAGAACCACTCCTTCGGGCGCAACTTCTCCCCGTCCGCGGTTTTCACAACCTCAAACCGTCTTTCCTTGCAGCGCTTGACAACGATACCCGCTTCGTCTTTCTCCAGCACCACACCGCACTCCTCCATTGGGTCCCATTTCCTCGGATCTGGCTCTCGGGGGAAATGTCGGCACCACCGCGGGCATACATGAACCGCATATGCCATGTGATCTTCTACTTGCATGTAAGTCCGCATCCTATATAGGGTGCTTGGCAAGCGACATCGGGTAGGCCCACCCAGCAGCATGAGCAGGACCTTCAGAAATCTGTCAAAAGCTGGCCGTGACCAGCCTTGGTCCATTCGCAACTGCATGAAGTAGTAGACCACCTCACCAACGGTTATATCATTATCCGGATTGTCACTAAACAGCGGTTCACCTGGGCGGATGTCCCATTGCAGGTTCTCCGGCGGAGGCATGTCCACGACATTTTCTTCCTCAGGCATGTCCACGTCCTGCCCTTCCTCGGCCGTGCGCAAGAGTTCATCCATGAGACCTGCCTCCGTGGCCGTGCGCTCGTCCCACATGTCGTAGTCTGTTGGCCACGCCTGGTCGCAACCGTGGGCATGGAAGGCCTGCTTTATCAAACCGTGCGTACGAACCCCATACCGCATTGTTAGTTCTTTATACACCCGTTGTGGGCTGGCAATACACTTAGCACACAAGAATGTTGCTGTCGTACGTACCTGGACAAATATGTCTTCGTTATACTCGGTGGCATCACTTTCCAGACGTAGCTGCCCCAGTAGCCGTGCGGTCTCCGCGTCGTCAGGTCCCTCCTCGTCTGAGAAGCCATCGGCACTTGCTTTAAGAAGGTCAGGCACCTCCTCTAGGTCGAACGACATATTCTCTGGTACCGCGCTGCCATGTGAGGTCTGGTTCTCCGTTAATTGCTCGTCGGGGCCTAACAGTTCCCCAGGCATGCGCATGGCCCCAATACTGGCCGGCCACGTAGGTAGCTTCGTCACACGCCATCTCGAAGTAACATTGCCACTTGCCGCGTTTATTGTCTTCGCCACCTTGGTGAGGCGGTCATGCTCCGCCCGAAGCAATGGCCCTCCTTCTGCAGGGGGCGCTCCGTCTCGTCGACGGAGGAGTGATCGCAGACTAGTGCGGGTGCCCTTGGACTCCGATGCAATGTCCATCACGTCAGATAGGCTAAGGCCGTACGTTGCATAAAGATCCTGCAAAAATACGACGATTGTTAGTATTCCACCATGGTTGTTGGCAAACAAAGGTTGCACGCGCTGCCTCCCCCCCCCTCATCCCCACCCCGTGAACACTTGGCCAACAGGAGGACGATAGGCGCACCCGCAGCAATCATGTCGGCGAGGGAAGCTTTCAACCCGTGAGGCAAGTTGCGACAGGCAGTTGGAGCATGTACTTTGCGGGTTCTCAATATTAAAAATATTTGCATGTTTACGATGTCTAAGGGGCTGCGCCACGCCCTTCCCTAGCGCACTCCCTAGTGCGTATTGCATGTGCCCCACGTCTGTTCGCACACGACTGCCGTGTGGGTTCTATGAGTGATCGGGGTCCGCTAATTCCGTACTACGTCTCGGCGATTTATCAACACTACACCCGTTCCCAGAACGACGTGGTGCGCAGATGCTTCGGCCGCGCGTCCCCAAAGCCGCCTCGGTACTCGTCGGTTGTAAGTTCTCGGTTGTCACCGGAGCGATTTTTCCACCACACTCGGTAGTCCTCCGTGACGTATAGCTCTGGGACGCGAACCAGATTCATTTGCACCAGCTCGTCCCAGTCAAAAGTCTCCACGGAGAAGTCGTCGTGGAAAACAGAGTAATCGAAGGCTCCGACGGGATCCTCCGGTCGGTCTTCCCACGCTTTCACGCCGATGCAATGGCACCGCATCACGGGGGGGTGCCCCAGCGCGCGCCACGCTGCAGGCGTGTCATGCTCGAAGCAATCCATGCCAACGAAGATCTCCAGGTCGCGCACTGTGCCATTTAAGTCATGAACATCCGCAGGGTATATTTCCCCGTAGTCCGCATGCGAGAAGTCCTCCAGCAGGAACTCCCCCGCCTGTGTATTCTGATTCACGTGGAGCTTCTTCTGGTCCCGAGAGGACATCCCGGTGCGCACAAGGTGGGCCTTCCGTCCGACGGGGCAGATTTTGCTCATGTGCTTGTTGCCCTGTACACGCGCAGGCGCCGGTGGTTCCGCCATGCTCTTGGAGGAGCGCGCCGTTCGCGGAACGCCACGCCTTTGCACTGAAGATACCTTCTTCCAGGTGGCTTTAAAGGCAGCCTGAAGCGCCTCGGACGATTCCTTGTGTTTTAGCAGGTCGGCCGTCCAGCGCTTGTCCAGCGTCTCACGGGCCTGGTTCTCGTAGTGGTTGGCATGCTTGACAGGCAGAAGATTGAATCCAGGCATATGTACCGTAAAGAACACGGCCTTCGCAGTCATATTCACGCGCTTCCCCGTTTCCTTGTGCACTCGGGCGACATGCGCGACGAGGGTGGCGATGTCCAGCTGCTCTACTTGTGGAAGCAGGTCTTGCAGCAGGCGTTGCAGGCCCTCAAGGGCGCTTTCCTCCCCGAAGAACAGCTGGCTTAGCTTGCGCCTCTTGACTGCGAGCCATACAATATCACGTCACCAACTACCCACAGGGCCCGGCTAGTCAAATCGACAACAAAGACTGCACGCACGGGCCGACTTACATGCTATATTGTTCTCCACCTGCAGCTCGTACGCGTTCTTTAGCCGAGGGCTGGTACGCACAGGTAATCGAAGGCACGGTAAACGATATTTGACACGAAGTGGGAACTCCTTCCGCGCGATCGCGAGGTCAGACAGGATGTCATGGTCATTTCACCGGAAATTTCCGGCGAAATTCACATTCGCGTTTCGTCACGTGTGTCGCTCGCGGGAAAACTGTTACATCGTACACCGAATTTTAAAGATTGTGTGTACATTCTGCAGGTTGCATGCAGTGTTGCATGCGGCTTTCACTCGACTTTAACTTGAATAAGCCGCCAGCAGTGTATTCCTGACCTCTTTCTCGACTTCCCTTACTTTTTTCTTCTCGTCGTTCAATGACAGGATCCTCAGTAGATCCAGAAAAGTTCAGCGCTGCCTATAAGCAAAAACTAGCCAGCCGTATCCGACAGGGAACGGACGCGCATGGCTCCCCGCACACAGACATGTGCTTCGCGTGCAAGTGGGGCATGCGCGGGGAGCCCAAGGCGTCGAACATCCGACGCTGTAGGACAAAGCACCCAGACCAGGACAACTGGTTCAACGTCCTCTTCCCGCCCGGCTCCCTTGTGGAGTACGGACGGGTTAAGAAGGGATCCGTTAACACCTTCGCCTGGTAAGCGCCTGGCCAATCTCATCCCTGTGTACTTTTTCCGCGCATAACTATTGTTCAGGTGCCTTTGTTGTTATGCGCAGGGTGCGTTCTAGAGATGCCGAGACGGGTCTGTACACCGTCGAAGAGGTGGACACCCAGCGCGTGTTCGACAGGGTGCCGTTGGAGTTTTACTTCAGCGGCAATCCTTCACACGTGGACGGATTCGTCCACTGTGGCAGCTGCGCCACAATGGACGAGTTGCGACAGCTGGAGGGCGTGAGCCTTCGCCGCTTCCTCCCTGCAAGGCTGCACGTTGCTGCAGGTATGAGATCTTTACCTTTCGCGCATTCCTTCCACACGTTACGCCCACACAATCCTGTATCTCATACCAATCCCCACCCTCCGCAGCTCAACAGGGCGCGGCAGCGGAGGGCGCGGCAGCGGAAAGCGCCCAGCCGGCGACTGGGAAACGGAAGCGCGCGGCGTCCGACCACAGCATCCCGAACGCCTGTCAGCGGCCTTCGCCTGCTGGTGCCTATTCCTCCCCCCCCCCAGCGTATTCATGTTTCAGCACATGTCATGTTCACAACGTGCAGCATGCCAGCATGTTTCTGTGGCAGCATGCCAGCTGCTCGCATTCTGTCAACATGCGCCCTTTCAACATCCCAACCCCAGCTGCCCTCTTTCAACCCAATGCCTTGCACTTCCCCAGGTGGATTCACCATCGCCCACGCGGAGGAGCTGCTTCAGCTCCTCCGGCGAGTTCCTGCAAGATCCGTGTCCGACTGCTTCAAGGACATTGGTTTTGAGGAGCCTCGCCGTCTTCAGGTTGGTGCCCTACCTGCACCCTGCAATCTGGCTTCCCCAAGAACCAAGCATGCAACCTGCCTTGTATTATATTATACATACATAATATTATACATATTCCGGTAAAAGGGGACTGATCCGTGAAGGCGGAGAAACCCGAGTAACCAGGTGGAATTAGTTGGCCCGTAAGACCTCTTGAAGGGGCCGGCGTCATCTCCACTAAGTGAATTATTAACTTCAAGGTTGCATGCTGGACATGTGGACAAGGCAGGTTGCATCATGGGCAAGGCAGGTTGCATGCTGAGCAGCCCAGGTTGCATTCTGGACAAGGCAGGTTGCATGCTGGGGAAAGGCAGGTTGCATGCAGGTTGCATGCAGGGCAAGGCAGGTTGCATGCTGGACAATGCAGGTTGCATGCTGAATAGGCCAGGTTGCATGCTGAATAGGCCATGTTGCATGCTAGACAAGGCAGGTTGCATGCTGGTTGCAT
>LGRX02005665.1:0-41040 GCA_001247695.2 Cymbomonas tetramitiformis
AGCCTCCAGTGTCTTATGGTCCTACCGTTGGAAAGCAGCCTCTACGCCGTATGGCTAAAGATGGCAAGTCATCCCTTCGGTCATTATTGGGCATGGCCGGTCAATTTAGGAGATTCATACCAAAGTTCTCCAAGATTGCCGAGCCGCTCAATCGTCTCCTTAAAGATAATGCAGAGTTTGTCTGGGAATCTGAGCAGCAGCAGGCATTTGATAACCTCAAAAGTGTCATCTGCAATGCTCCAGTACTGCAACTCCCAGATCAGAAACTGCCATCTATTATGGAGGTCGATGGATCGGAAAAAAGGTTATCGAGGAATAGATAAGTGCAAAATGGGGAATAGAAATTTCGATCTGTTTTGGGGGAATAGATTATATGTCACATGCCATCGAGCCATGCCATCTATCGTTTCGGTTTGTACTACAGTATGAACTATCACTCGGTACCCCGGAGGTTCCCCGGAGGAGGCGCAAGCGGTTCAGCGTGTGCAATATTTTGCGTCTGGCACACCCCCTTCTTCAAAACAATTTTTTGCATGTAGCATGAAGCATAATTTTTTCCACCATTCGATTCTAAAGCGTTTGTATTCATTAGGTGAATACCTTTCGTTTGAGCTATCGATTGGCCCCATCCGCAACCGCATCAGCTTAGCCTTCGCGACTGCAAGCTAAGTTGGTGCGGTGTGAGATGGTTTCAACCACTTGCGGCTTTGCATAATAGGGGTTTTCGTGAGAATCTTCTCACGAAACTTGGCAGTGATATTGTTCATATCAATATCAGTGCACCCTCAAGAGCATATGGCAAGCCGTTGAGTATATTAAAGACGGCCGCGTGCTGGCATGATGCCTTTTGGGTTTGAAACCCAAACCCAAGCATGCCAAACAGCGAAGGGCTTCCCGTGAGTTCCAGCGCACGTAACTTTGCAAAATATATTGATAAGATGCATATATTTCACTTTTCTGAAGTGCAAGGTTTGCGATAGCTTGTGCGCGAAGTTAACATATCATTTCTTTGACCCAGATTTATGAGTTTGTATATCACGCTAAAATCTGTGTCAAAGAAATAGTAATACCATTTTGTGCACAGACTTTCTTAGACCTTGTGCTTCGAATATATCAAAGATAAATATCTTGGCAATATTTCTACGCAGTTACGTGCGCTAGAACGCACGGGAAGCCCTTCGCTGTTTAGCATGTATTGGGTTTGGAAACATTCGAACCCAAGCCCAATAGATCTGCCAAAGAAATAAATTGATGGTTTTGCCAACAAGTTATCTCAAACCTTGTGCTTCTGAGAACTGAAAGATATGTGTCTTGTAAATATTTGTGCATAGTTTCGCGCGCTATAACGCACGGGAATTGCTTTTCAGTTTGGCATGTATTGGGTTTGGGTAAACTCGAACACAAACCCAATAAATCTCCAAAGAAATAAATTGATGGCTTCGTGCACAAGGCTTTTGAGGCCTTGGGCCTTTGGCAACTAAAAGATATATATCTTAGTAATACTTTTGCAAAGTTACGGGCGCTGGAACTCACGGGAAGCCCTTTGCTGTTTGGCATGTTTGGGTTTGGGTTTGCATGTACCCAAACCCATGATGTGTAGCACGCGTTTTGCGCATAGCTTACATCAGAGGTTGTGCGTTTGAGGGTGCACCAATATTGCTGTTAGCAATATTGGTGCCAAGTATCGTGCGCTAGAACGCACGAGAACCCCTCCGCTGTTTGAGTTTTGATGCGATGTGCATGAAAGTTATAAGGGCCTCTCAGCTTAGCTCGCAGTCGCGACTGCAAACTGAGCTGATGCGGCCACGGCTCAGTCAAGAGCTAAAAAACTCCTACCTAAGAGTCTAAATGATATATCTTTGTGCATTACGAACGTTGGAAAATGTTTTCCCAATCTAATTTACTCGCAAACAGTGTGGGCAATCATACGTGCAGTGAAATATTCACGGCCGTGAATTTAATATTCACGGCCGTGAATTTAATATTCACGGCCGTGAATTCCAGATTCGGGAGGGCGTAAACCGTACGTTTAGGGCTCTACAGTATGTGAGAACTGAAGTCGGCTTGGTTGCAAAGACCTGTCTGGTATTTTCTCTAAGTATTTTCAGACGTTCCCAAAGTGACCAAAAACCGAACGATCGGCGATCGAACGGTTTTTGGTCACTTTGGGAGTGAGATCGTGAGTTTAGGCTTGGTGACAACACGCGAAACAACACTGAGTATTTTCAGACGCGTTCCCAAAGTGACCAAAAACCGAACGATTGGCGATCGAACGGTTTTTGGTCACTTCGGGAGTAAGATCGCGAGTTTAGGCTTGGTGACAACACTGAGTATTTTCAGACGCGTTCCCAAAGTGACCAAAAACCGTTCGATCGCCGATCGAACGGTTTTTGGTCACTTTGGGAGTGAGATCGTGAGTTTCTAAGGCTTGGTGACAACACGCGAGACAACACTCAGTGTTTAAGTATTACCGTATGAAAATACTTGGAGAAAATACTCACTGTTTGATTTGTTAAATATGCAATTTTAACTAAAGGCGGAAGGCTTTCTCTCCGGGAGTGTGCCCCTGTCCAGCGAAATAAAGATCTCTAAGATTGTATACTAATCTGAGTAATCTTTTGCTTCAAAATATTATCACATATTCCTACTTAGTATGATAATGTGGGTACCCGTTTCGCAAAGAAGATGAAACCCCATAGCGCACCCTACATTCTGGGAAAATCAGAAGACGTCTAGAAGACGTCTTCTGAACGTCTTATAGACGTCTTCGTAGAAATGACGTCTTCTGGTTTCCAGAATACGTCTTCTGAGTGGAACGTCTTCTGGAAACCAGAAGACACTCTTCGGGGAAGACGTGCCGAAGATGTGCGGAATGTCTTCCGGATTTCGGAAGACATCTTCCCGGAAGACATGCAAAGGGCAGTCTTCCCGGAAGATACCCGGAAGATGTTCCGAATGTCTTCTGGGCCAGAATACATTCTGACATGTGTTATCGACACATATGTGATGATTATGCAATTTGGCCACATAGCTACTTCATACCACACGTACACTAGTCGCGTAATCACAGAAGACATTCAGAAGGCGCACGGAAGACATACGGAAGACATTCCGGGTATCTTCCTAACAACTTCAGGGTTGTCATCATGCTCTGTTGCTATGATACATGATATACGGCTAAGTTAATTGATAGGTCTATCTACACATACATGTGCGATTGCATCTATTCAACATACAGACCACTAAGTACGATGCCCGGCGTATTATCATGATCGCCTCTTGCGTCTTGCACCTTTCGGTCGTGAACCATCATCGTCGATGCACTCGAAAAAGTCAGCCTTTAAATCAAATACAGTACCACCGCCGTCTTCATCACAGGATGTTTCTTGATTACAACTTGGTGCTCAATTTGAGCCGCCAGGATGAATGGATCAGTAGTGTCCCAAGGTGTCTCGGGATCATCCGGGTCGTATGTGTACACCACCTTTGCGGTATTGTCCGACCCGTACTTCGAGTTTAGCTTGGCAAACCGTCTTGTCGTCGCTTGGTTGAATTCAGGGAACCACTTTCCCTTCACAAGAATGTACTCTTTCGCGGCCAAGTCGACCTTGTAGATGCTATCTACCATGGCGTACCTGCGAGTTGGAGCCACAATACTCTATAGTAAGAATCCCCGAAGACGTCGAGAAGACACGCAGAAGACATTCGGTACATATTCTGCGCACATTCACCAAAACGTAATGCACGGACGCACCGGCGAGTCTCGATTTCCTCGGGCCTTTGATGTTTCTCCAGAGAAAAAGGCTCGGAAGTAACGTTGACAAGTTTTCTTCGTCTTGTCCTGAGCTGCCGTGCGATAGCAAACTCCTCGAACCACGACCGAGCCGAAAGATTGACACACGCGAGGAGGCCCTTCGACGAGTGCCGCTTCATTCTCCGTGAATGGTCTCCCCAGCCAGACCTTGGGGTCGCTACCGTGCATATGCAGCGGCACATCCATCAGGCGAGACCCTCCGGCATGATTGTGCGCCAATACGTCTCCGAACCATATGGTTTTCCCTGCGAATGTATACGTGCACAGTGTCAGGACATGTATTTACCAAAGACGTGTGGAAGATGCCTAGAAGATATATGAAACGTCTTCCAGGCACCTTATGGGTTTCATTTCTTACTTACCTCTTGCAGTAGGTGACGTAGTCGTCGAATTTTGCCTTCAACTTGCGGTATTGGGGCACGTTGCCATGCATCCACAGCTCCAGCGCTTTCGTTTCATCGCGGGAGAGTACACGGCGCTTGCCTTGTGTTCCCAAAACCACGGTGTTCGGCGCCCTCAACGGTGCGGTGGTCAAGAACCGGAGCACGGGTGGCCGGGTGGGATTGGTGGTTGCCTCCCGCCGGCGACGAAGTACCAAGATTAACCCTCGCACCACATGTACCATCCGGTACCGCCCGAAGCCTTGCATAACACTCTGAACCGGATATGCATTGTTCTTCACCCACCTTCGAATCTTCCCGTTGAATGATTCGAACACGTACATCCATGTCCCCCGTATTGGACCATACATGAGGAGTTGGTCGGGGAAGTGGGAAAGCAAATGCGTGTTGATGACCAGCCAGTCAGGTGAGCCATCGCGCTCGAGTGACTTGAAGAACTCATCCACCAGATTTTGAAGCTTAGGAACATCCTGCAAAATCACCAAATAAAAGGTAATTAATAAGGAAGACGTTCGGAATGTACTCGGAACGTATTCGGGATGTCTTCCAGATGTCTTCCGTACCTTACAGTCTACAAGCTCCGAAGTGAGCTCTCTCGTTATGACCGTCAACTGCCCGATCAAGTCTTCAAGCATGTTTTTCGAGTAGCCCTCGTCACTATCCCAAGATGCTAGCACGCCCATGATGCCCGCTTGTAGCATTTTCAACGCCTTCGTGACACTTGAGCGTCTTCGGTCCGGTGTTCGTGCCGTTCGGACGCAACATCTTCTTATGGCCTTGCCCCCATTTGACCATTGTGATTTGTGATGACCATTTGTAATTAATTAGCAATAATCAAGATTGTGTGCATTTGTTGAAATTGAAGGGAAAATGCGAAAGTGCAATTTTACATATGTCATTTTGCTCTACGTTAGATTTCCAAAATTTCAATCTCAGCTAATTTTGATCTACGTTAGTTTTCTGATTTCAGTTTTTGGAATGCTTGATTTCAGATTTTTTACATTTGTCATTTTGCTCTACGTTAGATTTCCGATTTTCAATTTTGGCTAATTTGGCTCTATGTTGGATGTCAGTTTTCAGTTTTTGGAATGCTCCATTTCAGACTTTTGCATTTGTCATTTTGCTCTATGTTAGATTTTCCAAATTTCAATTTTGGCTGATTTTGCTCTACGTTAGATTTCAGGTTTCAGTTTTTTGAATGCTTGATTTCAGATTTTACAAACCAATTTCAGATTTTTATATGTGTCATTTTGCTCCACATCAGATTTCCGATTTTCAGTTTTGGCTGATTTTGCTCTACGGTGGATTTCAGATTTCAGTTTTGGAATGCTTGATTTCAGATTCTGCTATTGTCATTTTGCTCTACGTTAGATTTACCGAAGTCCATGAGCCCGGAAGATGCGCGGAAGACGCTCGGAACGTCTTCGGAACGACTTCCGATGGAGCGTGCAGGCATACATCTTTCATGGAGATACGGGCATGCCGTGGCAACCGGTTCGCACCTTCGTGTTGGCATCTCCGGGGGAGGGTCCTCGGGCTCATGGACTTCGGTATAGGTCATGTCCACAACTTCATCCATCGGGGCCGGAGGTGAAGGTGAAAGCCTTTGCGGATTCATCCGCCTATCCCCATCACTCACAAGCTCCGGAGGACGATGATATGGTTCGCCCGATGCGATTGCATCCCGTATCTTCAACACCATTCCTTGGAGGTTGACGCCAATGGGAGGCTCAAGCAGCCACTTATGTTGTCGAAAGTGCACCGTGCCCGGATCATCGGCCAAGTCCAATGGATCGGAGACAATGTCCTCCCACGTATGCTCCTTAAAGCCCGGTTCATGCAAGTCTGAAATTGCTTGCACATAGCCAAAAAACTCTTGAACCGAGAAAAGCACATTAGTGGGCTCGGCTAAGCCGAAAGGTGGCCGGTTGCTTTGACGCTGCACGCAAATACGAACCGCGTCCTCATGATCTTCAGCCCTGCGAAAACAGTGTGATGGTGAATTCATAGAAGGCACGCGGAAGACGTCCGGAAGTTGCGCAGAAGATGCTCCACACATCTTCGGTTGTATGCATTCCAAACTGCATAAATGTACATGATAGATGCATGTGGGTTATGGAAACAAGCAAGCACCTTGTTGCAGGGGAATGCTCATGAATGTAGACGGATTCCCCGAGCCATGCCGTCATCTCATGATCCAGCTCGCGGGATGGCGACACCGTAGACAACCAATCCTGCACCGCTGCCATCTTCCCCTTCAAGACCTCCGGCTTGGATTGACGGAAGACCTCCGCCGCGGATTCGGGGGGGGGGTTTAGTGAGCATCGCTCGTTTGAAGGACGACATTTTGGTCTTTGGGGGCGCTTCCCCCTTTTGGAGATGCGCGGCACGTTTACTTGCCATTCTATCTCCTATACAAAGGACACTTGGCCAAGGTAGCGCGGAGGGCATCCTGAAGACAAACACTTAGAAGACGTTCAGAAGTCACTCAGAAGACACGCGGAAGACATCTCCCGACATCTTCCGGACGTCTTCTTGACTGTGCTTGCGGAAGATACCCCAGATACCTTCTGTACATCTTCCAGACACCTTCGGGAAATATATGTCTTCCTGAACCCAGAAGAGGTGCGGAAGACACGCGGAAGACACGCGGAAGACAGACACGCGGAAGACATTTCCTGACATCTTCCGGACGTCTTCTTGACTGTGCTTGCGGAAGATACCCCAGATATCTTCTGTACATCTTCCGGTTGTCTTAGAGATGTCTTTGAGGAAGACGTGTCTTCTGGAAATCTGATACTTGTAGAAGTTCCACAAAACGTCTTAACACCCCTCTTCGGGGCGTCTTCCTCATTTTTTTGACGATCTTCTACGCGTCTTCTAATGTCTACCTAGGGCCTAGGTAGACATTAGAAGACGCGTAGAAGATCGTCAAAAAAATGAGGAAGACGCCCCGAAGAGGGGTGTCAAGACGTTGACGGGAACTTCTACAAGTTGCAGATTTCCAGAAGACATGTCTTCCTCAAAGACATCTCTGGAGGGTAACAAGATGCACAGAAGATATCTGGGGTATCTTCCGAATGTTTTTTGGGTTTTTTTGTTTTTTTTTTGAAAAAAGCTTTAAAAATCGCGAAAAAACAAAAAAACATATAAGGTGCACAATACTGGGCATAATTGTGTGGTGTAGGTAGAAGTGCAAAAAAACAAGTGGTTTGTTCGGGAGAGGGGCAAACGTACCAAGTTACTAAGTTAAAACGGCCGACGAATTTGGTAGAAGAAACTGCTCTTGTTTTAGAGCACCATCCCTCCTAGCAACGGTCGAACAGTCGATCACGCGCGCAGTGAGTCGCGTGAGACGTGATGACTGCACGATACCGCGGATAGCAAACCCGGAAAATCTGCCAGCGCTGCGCTGCGCTGGTGCGTGGTGTGGCGCTGGCGTGTGGTCGCGGTCGTGGTCAGGCGTCATCGTCAGCTAGCATTAGCATCGCATCGCATCGCATCGTCAGGCCCAGCGCAGGGGAGTGAGCACGAGCACCGCACCGCACATCGACATGACCGTTCGAGTTTGAATTTTATTTAACGTTGAGTGAAATTTGCACCTACCACTTTTACACCTGCATCCAACTTAATTCCACCGCAGCCTCGTTTTCCGCGGACTGCTGCTGGGTGAAGTGGTCCTTTTAAAATAGTTCGTCTAACAGAAAAACGTTGCACAACGCAATACTTCAATATTGATTGCGGGTGCTTTTCGTGCCTTGGTTTTTTTACGCGCACTTCGGCGTGCTTAGCGTCTAATTGAGGTGTGAACGAGACATGTGTTCTCGCTCGTCCTTTGGACGAGATGATGTTGGTTCGATTCCAACTCACACCACTAGGCCTTTTTGTTTTCCTTCGGTAATCTTGTATTTCGTCTCGTACTATTTTTGCGCTTTACTAACCTTTGGTTTTGCGTTGCGCTTTGTTTTTCAGATCGGCTGAAAATGACCTAGTCCAAAAGGTAAATTTTCAGCCCAACCTCAACACCACAAATAAAGGTATTTGCTCTATCATCCCCTAGTGTCACACCTAAAAAATACTGCCTTTATGCGTTGTGTTTTTCCGCTTTACTAACCTTTGGTTTTGAGTTGCGCTTTGTTTTTCAGATTGGCTGAAAATGAGCAAGTGGGAAAAGCGCATTTTCAGCCCATCGCCCACAACTAGAAGAGTAAAGGTACTTACCTTACCCTTCCTAGGAATTTGTGCTTGTATTCATTGTGTGTTTTCACTCTACTAAGTGTTGGTATTTTGGTGTGCGTTGTTTTTCAGATCGGTTAAAAACGAGCGAGTGGAAAACCCATGTTTTTGCGTGGTCCAAGACCTATGCCATGTGTGCATGTTAGATGAACATCGTTTCTAGGTAATTAGACTAGTTGTTTAGAACATGAATGTGAAGTAGTTCTAGACACTTAGCTAGTTAGGATAATAATATGTGTGGCCCTCCTTATGATTAGGTTCTTGATTGAAAAGTAATATTGTTAAAGCAATTTTAGTCTCCAAAGCATCTTAGCCTTCCACACAAATAAATCATCTCTTGTCGTGTATCAAACGTTGAGAATATGTTTGTTAAGGATGGCGAGAAGTGTATTATGCCATACATCTTGTTTGCACTCATCCTTCTTGCAAGCTTATTTCAGCCTAAAAATATTCCTCGCGAATGCGTATACGAATGTTGAAATTTATTAGACATGCAGAAGGCATTCAGAAGATATCTTCTGAACGTCTTCTGCATGACTTCTGTACATCTTCTGAATTCCGGAAGATGTCTTCTAGATGTCTTCTGGGTTCTAGAAGACATCCAGAAGACGTCTTCTACGCGTCTTCTAATGTCTACCATCTTCTGAGTTTCAGAAGACGTCCAGAAGATCTTCGGGGAAGATGTACAGAAGACGCCCAAAAGATATCAAGAAGACGTCTTCCGGGATTCGGAAGACATGCAGAAGACGTCCAGAAGATAACTTCTGGATCTCTTCCCGGAAGATCTTCTGCACGTCTTCTGGAAACCAGAAGATGGTAGACATTAGAAGACGCGCCGAAGACGCGCCGAAGACGTCTTCTGGATGTCTTCTGGACCCAGAAGACGTCTCAGAAGACGTTCAGAAGATGTTCAGATGACGTTCAGAAGACGCGTCTTCTGGTTTTCCCAGAATGTAGGGGCAACTATTGCGGGTTTCAAATTCCTTAAATTCCACCCGCTTCCGCCAAATGAACGCGTCATCCCACAACGAGATGTGTGGTTGACCGTTCAGTTTGTGCAATTTGTTTAGGGAAAACAACGCATACGAAATACTATTTTTGCTAACGCTTCCCTCATCCGAAGGTTGCCCAGGCTCTCTTGCAAACGAGCGCGCGAATGAGGGAAGAAACGCCTAGCGGAAACGTGGACGCGGTTGACATCCGCGTTTCCGCTAGAGGTGAAATTGCACTGCCAAACGGTCAGTATGTGTTTATTATGCTTATATGATATGCGTGATATGTTCATGCTGTGCAGGATGCGTCCCTGTTGGGCGTTACGAGTCGAGTTGGCTGGCTCGAATCACGCCCATTACCCCCCTCTCAAGACCCGTCCAGCCTAGTCCAGGAAAATGGCTAAAAACAGCAGCCTGGCTGCAGGAGAAAAAATCGGTCGCTGGCGAGTAAACCGGACCGTAGGCCCGACCATAGTGCTAAATTACGCGATTACTCGCGATACGTAGCGATTACTCGGAGTATCTTTCGAGTACTCGCGATGACCAGCGATTACCACCGCACAATTGGACCGCACCGCACAATTGGACCAGACCAGGCACAATTTCCAATCTGAGTTGGAGACGCAGAGTGAGATGAGTCACGCAGAGAGAGAATCTAGAGTTTCTATTCAGTCGGCGAGGGACGAATACTTGTACTCACTCGCCTACAGATATGATGGATATTACTGATAGGCATAATAAAAAGGTACCATGCCCCAAGTGTAACAAGTTCATTGTTTCACGAAACCTCAGTAGGCATATTTTGGACGTCCATCCTGAAAAAAATCAGAGCATCGGATCGTTTTTCGCGTCTGTCACTGGTAAGAAGAGAGATCGGCCGGAGCCAACGACGGATATCGAGATGGTGGATATGCGTGCTCCCCCTACTCCAGTTGGTGTAGTCGAAACAGTTCCAGTAGAAGAAACTCTTCGCACTATTTGTCATGATCTAGCCGTGCTTAAAACTAGCTTGCCCAATCGTGTCGCCACAGAAGTCAGCGAGATTATCCGTGAGGAGTCCCTTTTAGCGAGTCCCATGGTTCCTTTGAATTCATGCCCTTCTTCGACAGCACCGTACAATACCGCTGCGAAAGCATTGGCGCATGCCGCATGTGTCTCCGAACTTTGCTCTCTGTGCGACTTTGAGTGGCTAGAAACCGAGGATATGTTGAGCTGCAATGCCTGTTTTCGTCTCGCCCGCTTGGCTCCAAGCAAGTTGAAGTCAGGATACGCAATTGACAAAGTCGGTTTTATTTCTGCGAGTCAAGAACTAAAGAACTTGAAGGCGTCTATATTGAGGCATCAAGAGTCGCTACTTCACAGATGGGTGCTAGAGGAGATAGCGAGCAGAAACGCAGAAAGCGAAACGCGTAAGCAGGTGGGCTTAATCGTGGGAAGGGCGGCTTACTTCACTATAAGAGAAGCGCATTCTTATCTTTCTTTCGAACGACTTTTGTACGAAAAATATCGTGATGGTATTTCAATAGGATCCATTAATCACAGCGCAGAGCTGGTTCCTCTCTTCTTAGATGCGGCTTATAACGAAATAGTTGACGGTTTACAAACGTTTCTGAATACTCCTGATGTCGCGACACAGCGCAACCCTCCTTTTGCATTGCTTGCAGACAAGGTCACTGAGCTTAGGAGGACTGGACAGACAACCGGAATGCTCTGCATTGTGAAAGGTGTACTCAAAGCTATATTCCTATCCAACCCGCCTGTTTCGGATGGTCACTCCGGTGTCAACATCGCTAAGAATCTACTGGGTGGTATAAAGCCATTCAACATTTCAAACGAGATGTTCCAACAACAGTTTACAGGCCACTCATATGACGGTCAGTATTTCAGCTTAAACGTACCTGAGGAACTTTGCATTTTGGTCGGCAGTTCTGTAGAGTGGACACTCCCTGGTTGGGGTGGGGCGCATCGTTTGGAGCTCGTTTTAGGGGACACTCGCAAGGATAAAGAGGGATCGGTGCCTCTACCAACTGTAGCTTGGTATGGCAACATACCGACGATCGTGTCAAGTCAGCTTGCAAAGGTGTCTTATGGGAAAGGGTACGAGGAGATTAGGAAAATAGCTGCGGAGCTCCAAGAGAGATTGTACAACCCAGCCCGTTTTTGTGATACTCGCTTTGCACAGGCTGAGCGCAAGGTTTACTTAAACTTTTTGCGAGACTGGCACATTTTCCAGGTTCGACTGCAGAGAAGGTGTGAGGAGTTCCCGGGAGATGGCGAGACCAAGGATCTTTTGAAGCAGCTTAAAGAGTTCGAGTTTGTTGGGCTTTTGATGGGTCTCACCGATCTATTGGAACACACCCAGTTTCTTTCTTTACAGTTGCAAACCGTCAATAAATTACCTTGGGAGCAGCGCCAACATATGCTTGAGTTTGAAACGTTGTTTAAGTTTTTGTTGGAGGAGTTGAGAGCTACAGCCCATGGAGCCCAACGTTTCCCACTACACAACATGCCGTATTTCGCAGATAAGTTAGAGGAGTTCAAGAAGGGAGAGTTTGCAGGGGTATCCTTATTGGGTTGTGCAAACAAACGGAATTCGTTTGAGCACGTTATGGTGAAACTTGCAGACTGGTGTGAGGTGGTTCTGCACTTTTTCCAAGCTCGCGTGGTAAGCGACATTCCTTCTCAGTTTGCTATTATGGCCAAGTGCATAGACTTGCGAATGCTCATTTTATCTCCGTGTCCTTTTAGTGATGAGATTCAGATCCAGAGTTTAACAGAGCTACATATTTGGGCGACTGAAGTCGGAAAGATTCGCTTGCCTTCCATTTCTGATTGCATTCAGCAGCACTTCATTTTAAAGCAAAGACTCGTGACAGCTTTTCATAGTACACTAGAACAAGGTTTTTGCTTAAGTTTGCTTAAGTTTGCTTAAGTTTTCTTAAGTTTGCTTAAGTTTGCTTAAGTTTGCTTAAGTCGGTATAAATCGGTAGAATTATATACCCGATGACATAGGAATGTCACCAAGCCCGCTTCAGGATGCCCCAGGGTTCACGCGAGAGTCCCAGAATGACTGGCGCGATGCGATGCCAGGAGATATGACTCGAAGAGGCTGGGTTTGTAAGAGGCCAAAGAAGGAAAAAGCCAAATGAAGAAATTATAATTTGGGTGGCGTGGGGCTCAAAGTAATTATACACGAGATATGATAGTCAGATAGCAGATAGATGTCATTCCCGACGACGAGAGCTCGCGCTCTAGGCAAGGAAGAGAAATTATATTCGAGGCGACATGGAGGGTGCGACGATGCGCCAATCAGAAACTGGGATCCATCCGTGAAGATTCAAAATTTCACTTCGGAGTTTTGGTTGAGCAGCACACGCACCGCAAGTCAAAGTCAAGCTTCTCTTTACCATTAAAGTGTTTTCTTTTGTTGCACAGACCTTTCGCTGGCACTAAAACGGGGTTTCTGACAACATATCCGACTTGACGAGCTTGTTTGTCGCGGAAAATTACACCGAATTCGTCCATCATTTATCTTCTTTGGATAATTTCTCCGAAAACTGCGACTTTGCTTTTCAACCCTATGATTTGTCGATAGAATTTTGCAGCCGTAGCAGTTCTGGTGACACTAGCTCAATTAGAGCGCCAAACCTTGGTTTGGGGGTCTCGGTTAAAGTCCGAGGTGTCACATAATTGTGGTACGCTTTTTATTCACCTCTCGTTCACTCTCATTTCCACACTTTTCACTGACGGACAGACCTTTCGCTGGCGGCGAAACGGCTTTCCGGACGACATTTTTGACCTGACAGGTGTTTTCCTCGCGGAAAACCACCCTACTTTGATCATGTCTTGACCTGTTTGTGACATTTTCCCCGAAAGATGCAAAAATCCCTCATGACCCTAAGTTGTAGAGGAAAAATTCTGCAGCCACGCCAGAACTGGTGACACTAGCTCAATTAGAGCGCCAAACCTTGGTTTGGAGGTCTCGGTTAAAGTCCGAGGTGTCACATAATTGTGGTACGCTTCTCATTCACCTTTCGTTCACTCTCATTTCCACACTTTTCACTGACGGACAGACCTTTCGCTGGCGGCGAAACGGCTTTCCGGACGACATTTTTGACCTGACAGGTGTTTTCCTCGCGGAAAACCACCCTACTTTGATCATGTCTTGACCTGTTTGTGACATTTTCCCCGAAAGATGCAAAAATCCCTCATGACCCTAAGTTGTAGAAGACAAATTCTGCAGCCACGCCAGAATTGGTGACACTAGCTCAATTAGAGCGCCAAACCTTGGTTTGGAGGTCTCGGTTAAAGTCCGAGGTGTCACATAGCTATGGTAAGCCTTCGTTCTTTGTATTTCTTTGTACTTCTTTGTATTTCTTTTGCATGGCATCAAGAGAGAGAGAGAGAAAAAGACTTTGAGGCACTAGCTCAACAAGAGCGCCGAGCCTTTTGGCTTGGAGATCTCGGTTTGATTCCGAGGTGCCCGATACTATTCATTCTTCATATTTATTAGCTTTCACCTTGTGCTTGGGAACGATTTTTTGTTGTAACATTTTGCGTGGCCTTGACTAAAACTTCAAGCAAGTTGAATCGTGGCACTAGTTCAACCGACAAGAGCGTCAAGCCTTTTGGCTTGGAGATCTCGGTGTTGACTCCGAGGTGCCACACAAACGAAGAAGTTAATTGTCATCATACTAGTTATTCTTCATCTCTATTAGCCTGAACCTTGTGCTTGGTAAAAACTTCT
The DNA here is from genome assembly GCA_001247695.2 of Cymbomonas tetramitiformis. Taxonomy (NCBI): domain Eukaryota; kingdom Viridiplantae; phylum Chlorophyta; class Pyramimonadophyceae; order Pyramimonadales; family Pyramimonadaceae; genus Cymbomonas; species Cymbomonas tetramitiformis. The sequence goes on from LGRX02005665.1 coordinate 14,191, forward strand.
TATTATAACATATCGCATGGCCTTGATTGAACTTGCAAGCAATTTAAATCGTGGTACTAGCTCAACAAGAGCCCAAGCGCGGAGCCCATTGAGGGCGAAGCACCGAAGCTTGGAGATCTCGGTCAAAATCCGAGGTGCCATACCAGGGACAAGGTGCCGGTGGGTCGGGAGCGGCGTGCGCGTGTCCTGATTCAAGGCTCGAGGCGCGCCCCCTGTACCCGTGGCTAATTGTTTAGCATGTCTTTTTCGTTTGGGGTGGAAGTGGATTATAGCCGGTGGGTTAGGAGTGGCGTGCGCGTGTCCTTGTGATCCAAGGCTCGAGGCGCGCCCCCGGACCCGTGGCTCCACTTGTAGATATGTATTGGTTTGGTATGGGGTGATAGTAAAACATATCTATGGATACATCTATCCATTTATGTATTGCGTGTATGTCCGTTTAACCGGGAGAAACGATCGATGCAAAGGTGTGGCGGTCCGAGCGTAGGCGCATATGGGTTGGGCCCCTTGAATATGTTTGGTGCGGTGTGAGGACAACTCCTCTGACACGCGACCAGAAGAAGGGGATGTGGCCAGTAGGCTGTATGTGGTTGTTTTGGGTCGGTGCGGCAGACCGTGGGCGCATGTGGGTAGGGCACACTGAATATATATGGTGCGGTGTGAGGACAACTCCTCTGACACGCGACCGGAACGAGGGGGTGTGCCCTGTAGGATCTATGCGGTTGTTTTGGGTTGGTGCGGCAGACCGTGGGCGTAAATGGGTAGGGCACATTGAATATGTATGGTGCGGTGTGAGGACAACTCCTCTGACACGCGACCGGAACGAGGGGGTGTGCCCTGTAGGATCTATGCGGTTGTTTTGGGTTGGTGCGGCAGACCGTGGGCGTAAATGGGTAGGGCACATTGAATATGTATGGTGCGGTGTGAGGACAACTCCTCTAACACGCGACCGGAACGAGGGGGTGTGCCCTATAGGGTGTATGCGGTTGTTTGGGGTTGGTGCGGCAGACCGTGGGCGTAAGTGGGTAGGACACACTGAATATGTATGGTGCGGTGTGAGGACAACTCCTCAGACACGCGACCAGAAGAAGGGGGTGTGGCCAACACTGTGTATGTGGTTGTTTTGGGTTGGTGTGGCACACCACGCGTGGGCACATGTGGGTTGGGCACACTGAATATGTATGGTGCGGTGTGAGGACAACTCCTCTAACACGCGACCGGAACGAGGGGGTGTGCCCTGTAGGGTGTATGCGGTTGTTTCGGGTTGGTGCGGCAGACCGTGGGCGTAAGTGGGTAGGACACACTGAATATGTATGGTGCGGTGTGAGGACAACTCCTCTGACACGCGACCAGAAGAAGGGGGTGTGGCCAACACTATGTATGTGGTTGTTTCGGGTTGGTGTGGCACACCACGCGTGGGCACATGTGGGTTGGGCACACGGAATATGTATGGTGCGGTGTGAGGACAGCTCCTCCGACACGCGACCGGAACGAGGGGGTGTGGCCTGTAGGATGTATGCGGTTGTTTTGGGTTGGTGCGGCAGACCGTGGGCGTAAGTGGGTAGGGCACACTGAATATGCATGGTGCGGTGTGAGGACAGCTCCTCTGACACGCGACCGGAACGAGGGGGTGTGCCCTGTAGGATGTATGCGGTTGTTTCGGGTTGGTGCGGCAGACCGTGGGCGCATGTGGATTGGGCCCCTTGAAAATGTTTGGTGCAGTGTGAGGACAGCTCCTCTAACACGCGACCATAAGGGGGTGTGCCCTGTAGGATGTATGCGGTTGTTTTGGGTTGGTGCGGCAAAGTAGACCGTGGGCGCGTGTGGGTTGGGCCCCTTGAAAATGTTTGGTGCGGTGTGAGGACAGCTCCTCTGACACGCGACCATAAGGGGGTGTGGCCTGTAGGATGTATGTGGTTGTTTTGGGTTGGTGCGGCATACCGTGGGCGCATGTGTGTTGGGCACACTGGATATATATGGTGCGATGTGAGGACAGCTCCTCTGACACGCGACCATATGGGGGTGTGGCCAGCAGTATGCATGTGTTTGTTTTGGGTTGGTGTGGCACACCACGCGTGGGCGTATGTGGGTTGGGTCCCTTGAATATAGGACAAATATCATGAAAGCTAATCTGGCACTGAATATTTCGATACAGTTGAACACTTGTAACCTTTAGCCGATACCCACGCAGGTCAGAACGGAGTCGCGAATTGTCACCAACAAGCTGCGTGTTGTGCCCGCCACACGATTTGGGATGAACACATGAACGACTGGGCGTGCGTGAGCTCGGTCAAGCAATTGCGACCATGGAAGGTGAACCCCTTGCTCCCCCACAAGTCCACAAGCACGGCCCTTGACAGCTTTGTCGTGATGGGCAGTGAAGTGAAGGGTGCTCCGGGGTCACACGTCTCACCCCGTGCCCCCCGACACGGCCCGTGACAACTTTGTCGTGGGCAGTGATCTGAACGGGTTTTCGCGTGTGCAGGTTGTAGGCCAAGCTGGTCAAGCCGGTGCTGCAGCAGCCGAGTTGGACCTCAATGAGGACTCCGATGAGGAGCCCGCGGGGGAAGAAGACGGCGCGCCTGAAGAGCCTGCGGAACCCCCGGTGAGTTTTCTGTGATGCCTGAAACCGATTGCCTATCTTAAACCTAATTTATGTAATACGTTCCGCCGTCAGAGGTTGCTTAAAAAGAGACGTGCGTACAAGCGTGTTCCACTTGTGTTGGTTTCTGGATGGTGTTCAGCTCGGGAGGGTACTGCTTCGACCGGCCGGCAAGGTTACATGACGGAAGGTTGTATTTCTTTTCCCCGACGATGTGCCGGTGGGTCGGGAGCGGCGTGCGCATGGCCTATTTCAAGGCTCGTTGCGCGCCCCCTGTACCCGTGGCTACTCGTCTTCAAGGCATCTTCTTTTGGGGTAGTTGTGGATTACAGCCGGTGGGTTAGGAGAGGCGTGCGCGTGTCCTTGTGATTCAAGGCTCGAGGCGCGCCCCCGGACCCGTGGCTCCACTTGTAGATATGTATTGGTTTGGTACGTCTTGATAGTAAAACATAACAAGACGTATATTGTTTCGGATCGGTGCGGCAGACCGTGGGCGCATGTAGGTTGGGCACACTGAATATGTATGGTGTGGTGTGAGGACAGCTCCTCTGACACGCGACCATATTGGGGTGTGGCCGGTAGGATGTATGTGGTTGTTTCGGGTTGGTGCGGCGGAACGTGGGCGCATGTGGGTAGGACACACCGAATATGTATGGTGCGGTGTGAGGACAGCTCCTCTGACATGCGACCATATGGGGGTGTGGCCTATAGGATGTATGTGGTTGTTTCGGGTTGGTGCGGCGGAACGTGGGCGCATGTGGGTAGGGCACACTGAATATATATGGTGCGGTGTGAGGACAGCTCCTCTGACATGCGACCATATGGGGGTGTGGCCGGTAGGATGTATGTGGTTGTTGCGGGTTGGTGCGGCGGAACGTGGGCGCATGCGGGTTGGGCACGGTTTTCTTTAAGGTGAGTGATTACTGTATGGTGGAAGGGGGGCGGGGACGTGAGTATGGTATCTTGTGGCGGGTATCTTGTATCCATCACAGCCCTCGATCACCACCCGTGAAAGCTTTGTCATGGGCAGTGATCTGAGGGGTGCTTTGGGGTCACCCGCCTCACCCTATGCCCCCCAACACGGCCCACAATCACTGCCCGTGACGACTCTGTCGTGGGCATTGATCTGAGGGGTGCTTGGGGGTTACCCGCCTCACCTCTTGCCCCCCCACACGGCCCACAATCACCGCCCGTAACAGCTTAGTCCGGTTTGTCGTGGGCAATGATTTGAGGGGTGCTTGGGGGTCACCCGCCTCACCTTATGCTCCCCCACATGGCCCACAATCACTAGTCGTGACGGCTTTGTCATGGGCAGTGATCTGAGGGGTGCTTGGGGGTCACATGCCTCACCTTATGCCCCTCCCACACGGCCCACAATCACTGCCCGTGACACATGTGTCGTGGGCAGTGATCTGAGGGGTGCTCGGAGGTCACACGTCTCACCTTATGCCCCCCGACACGACCCACAATCACTGACCGTGACGGCCGTGCCGTGGGCAGTGATCTGAGGGGTGCTTGGGGGTCACACGCCTCACCGTATGCCCCCCAACACGGCCCACCGTCACTGCCGGTGACAATTGTGTCATGGGCAGTGATTTGAGGAGTGCTTGGGGGTCACACGCCTCACCTAATGCTCCCCCACACGGCCCACAATCACCGCCTGTGATAACTATGTTATGGGCAGTGATCTGAGGGGTGCTTGGGGGTCACACGCCTCACCGTATGCCCCCCCACACGGCCCACAATCACCGCCTGTGATAACTATGTTATGGGCAGTGATCTGAGGGGTGCTTTGGGGTCACCCGCCTCACCTTATGCCCCCCGACACGGCCCGCAGTCACTGCCCGTGACAGTTATGTCATGGGTAGTGATCTGAGGGGTGCTTGGGGGCCATACGCCTCACCGTATGCCCCCCAACACGGCCCGCAGTCATTGCCCGTGACAGGTGTGTCGTGGGCAGTGATTTGAGGGGTGCATGGGGGTCACACGTCTCACCGTATGCCCCCCGACACGGCCCACAGTCACTGCCCGGGACGGTTGTGCCATGGGCAGTGATTTGAGGAGTGCTTGGGGGTCGCATGCCTCACCTTATGCTCCCCCACACGGCCCACAATCACTGCCTGTGACACCTGTGTCATGGGCAGTGATCTGAGAAGTGCTTGGGGGTCACATGTCTCACCTCATGCCCCCCCCACACGGCCCACAATCACTGACCGTGACAGCTTTGTCATGGGCAGTGATCTGAGGGGTGCTTGGGGGTCACCCGCCTCACCGTATGCCCCCCAACACGGCCCACATTCACTGCCTGTGACAAGTGTGTCATCATGGGCAGTGATTTGAGAGTGCAGAGTCCTACCTCACCTTATGCTCCCCACACGGCCCGTACCGCCTGTGATAACTATGTTATGGGCGGTGATCGAGGAGTGCTTGGGGGTCACACGCCTCACCTTATGCCCCCCACACACACACACACGGCCCACAATCACTGCCTGTGACACCTGTGTCATGGGCAGTGATCTGAGGGGTGCTTGGGAGTCACATGCCTCACCTTATGCCCCCCCCCACACGGCCCACAATCACTGCCCGTGACACATGTGTCGTGGGCAGTGATCTGAGGGGTGCTTGGGGGTCACACGTCTCACCGTATGCCCCCCAACACGGCCCACAGTCACAGCCAATGACAAATGTGTCATGGGCAGTGATTTGAGGGGTGCTTGGGGGTCACACGCCTCACCTTATGCCCCCCCACACGGCCCACGATCACCGTCTGTGATAACTATGTTATGGGCAGTGATCTGATGGGTGCTTGGGGGTCACCCGCCTCACCTTATGCCCCCCGACACGGCCCACAGTCACTGCCCGTGACAATTACGTCATGGGCAGTGATCTGAGGGGTGCTTGTGGGTCACACGCCTCACCGTATGCCCCCCAACGCGGCCCACAGTCACTGCCCGTGACAGGTGTGTCGTGGGCAGTGATTTGAGGGGTGCATGGGGGTCACACGTCTCACTGTATGCCCCCCGACACAGCCCACAGTCACTGCCCGGGACGGTTGTGTCATGGGCAGTGATTTGAGGAGTGCTTGGGGGTCGCATGCCTCACCTAATGCTCCCCCACACGGCCCACAATCACCGCCAGTGATAGCTATGTCATGGGCAGTGATATGAGGGGTGCTTGGGGGTCACACGCCTCACCTCATGCCCCCCCACACGGCCCACAATCACCGCCCGGGACGGCTTAGTCCGGTTTGTCATGGGCAGTGATCTGAGGGGTGCTTGGGGGTCACACGCCTCACCTTATGCCCCCCGACACGGTCCACAGTCACTGCCTGTGACAGCTATGTCATGGGCAGTGATCTGAGGGGTGCTTGGGGGTCACACGCCTCACCTTATGCCCCCCAACACGGCCCACAGTCACTGCCCATGACAGCTTTTTCGTGGGCAGTCATTTGAGGGGTGCTTGAGGGTCACATGATTGTGCGCTTACTAATTGCTTGCTTGACTTGTTTGCAGGAGATGGATGCAGGACATGTAGCAGCTTTCGAAGACTGTATGGTTGCTTAGCTTGCTAATCTTATCCGTTGCTTGTTAGGTGATCGTGCGTGTGGCAGGTTGCATGCACATTAGTTTGGATACGCTGTTCATTGTTAGTTTGAGCCAATCGCATTACGACGTATGTATGTATGTTTACACTTGGTCATATGGTAGGGGATGTGACATCTGTCATTTTTCTTAAGTGTGATAGGGTGGGGTGTGTGTCATCGGTCATTTTGCTTAAGTGTGATAGGGTGGGGTGTGTGTCATCGGTCATTTGTCTTAAGTGTGATAGGGTGGGGTGGGTGTCATCGGTCATTTTTCTTAAGTGTCATTGGGTGGGGTGTGTGACATCGGTCATTTTGCTTAAGTGTCATAGGTGTGTGTGACATCGGTCATTTGCTTAAGTGTCATAGGGTGGGGTGGTGTCATCGGTCATTTTGCTTAAGTGTGATAGGGGTGGGGGTGTGTGACATCGGTCATTTTGCTTAAAGTGTCATAGGGTGGGGTGGGTGTCATCGGTCATTTTGCTTAAGTGTCATAGGGTGGGGGTGTGTGTCATCGGTCATTTTGCTTAAGTGTCATAGGGTGGGGTGGGTGTCATCGGTCATTTGTCTTAAGTGCGATAGGGTGGGGTGTGTGTCATCGGTCATTTTTCTTAAGTGTCATAGGGTGGGGTGTGTGTCATCGGTCATTTTCTTAAGTGTCATTGGGTGTCATTTTTCTTTAAATATCCAGCATATAGCTTTCTTACACGTGTGCATATCTCCTACATTCCAGCCAATCACGTGCTTACATTTGGATAAGATTCTTAAGTTTTCTTAAGTTATCCTTGAGCCATGTGGACAATATCCTCCTACCAAGAAGCTTCCACGTACTTACATTTTCTTAAGTTTTCTTAAGTATAATTCTTAAGTATACTGTCGGCCAATAGCTAACTGCCCCGATTTAAATATGCACAGTGTGGGTTTATATCGAAAACTTAAGAAAACTTAAGAAAAACTTAAGAAAACTTAAGAAAACTTAAGAAAACTTAAGAAAGTACTTGCAGAAGTGGTAGCGTGAAATACAATAAGCGCTGGACCGAGGCTTCTGGTTCGGTGATAATGGAAGACCTCTTCACCGACCAGGAGTTATACAGGGACATACCAGATTGGTTGTATTTGTTCTCACATTGTGCCTTAAAGACAATTTGTGAAGAGGTGGTCGAGGGCATGGGCAGCACTATTGATAAGCATGCAGTAGGTATGCGCCACTTGGGGCAAGAACGCTACAGTATGGAAGCGATGGTGCATTGGAATGGGCCTGCTCCTTCAGAGTGTGATGGCTTTGTAACGCGGGTCTTGAATAGGCATTTTGGAGATGGTAAACCGTGGCACTTTTCATGTGTAGACCTACGGAACCGATGGCAAGTATCTAGAGTATCTGATACGGCTGTAGATACAAGCGCCGTGAATATATTATCAATATACAATGAAACACTGCAAAGTTGGACAGCAATGCAGGTGAACGGATGAGCGGGTTTGTGAGTGCAGTCTCTGTAAGAGGATCTGCTGAAGCACAACGCTTCCTCACTTTTATACCTACGTCACCCATCATCTTAGATGGTACCGCCATTGGGTTGTGAACCCGAGACGTAGGTTGAACGACCAGCATGGTAGTAACGACTAGTTCGTTCATGCTGCACATGCGAGTTCTGCGCATGCTGAAAGCTAAAGATGGTTCTTGGTTTGTTTCCAAGATGTATCTTTACTTTGCCATCTTCGAGTTCAATCATACGAACTCTCGATGACAGGGATGCCTGATGATATGACATAATCATCTGGCGACATGTACAGTCATCGTCGACCGTACTGACGACTGTCATAAATGTATGACGCGACTCGACCTGTACAGTCATGATCGACCATACTGTCGACTGTCATAATAATATATGACATGACCGACTGTCATAATAATATATGACATGACATGACATGGTATGACATGTATGACAGGTATGATACGTATGACATGTATGACACATATGTCATCGGTCATAACCCTGACAGATCTCCCCTCTTAAGAGAGTTGTGACCTCACAACGGGCATACCTTTGTATATGTCTTTGATGTCTTTGTTGTTGTCGCTTCTTGCTGGTACCAGTCTTCTTACACCGATTTGAGGCGTCCCTCATGGTGTTTTTAGGTTATTGGGGGGAACTGAGTCCACTTTAGTCCCTCAGGCATTTAGCCATACAGTCCTTAGGATGTAGCCCACCTTTCCGGAAATCGTATCGTTGAGTGACGTTCCAAGGTTCAATGAAGAGCGTTTTCGCGATACAATCCTACGCTGGATTACTGATTGATCCACACGTTATCATGTATGTGCTAGACGATTCAAAGCATCCGAAGTCTACGTTACGGATTATTTGCGCTAGCCGTCGTCGCTTTAGCGAACGATGATCCCACGATTTAACGATTTATAATCGCACGATTCTCGGCCTGATATAGTGCACCCAACCCTTCCTCCCCTCCTTAAGCTACTTTGGAGGATCATAGGTGGCGATGGGGAGCCCGATTTCGATAATAAACGAACAAAGGGGCTTGTTTTAATGCAAACGGAGCGGCCCTGCTTAACGGAATTGGACTTATAATCCTTAACCGGTCTGCTCAACTCCTCAATATTTTTGTCCAGTACGCACGCTTTGACGAACATCTATCGCGATGAGTGAGAATGAATTCGCCACGTACTAATGTGAAATTTATTTAGTTATGTTTGTCAAGCACAACTTAGGATCACAACTCCGTCTACCTCAGTCGATGTCTCCGGTAGCTTCGGATGACTGGCCAAGAATCCGATGACAAACCACGGTTTTGGCAAAGGTAGCATTTAGCAGTTTTTATTTATCCACAGATATGATATCTCGCATGTGTGCGTATCTGTGCAAGGGTATGATTTTGAACAAGGCTCACTACACCTTTAGCAAGGAAGGATCAATTCCCGCTTCAATGCAACATAATGATAAACATTAAGAGCAAGGTTATATAGATGATCGACATGTATTAGTATATATTACAAGAAGTAAGGGCATAAGGCTTAATATAATGGTTAGCCTTCATAGGCAGCTATAATGTCTGCTGCATTGGTCATCTCTGTGGCTTTGACCCAGGTGTCATGCTCAGGACCGTAGCCTGCATATCGTACTAAATAGTATTTGACACCTCTAGTGAACTTATCCGAGAGTATATGTGATATCTCAAACAGTGGTTGCCCTTCTTCGGTGATCATCTGTGGCAGAGGCAAAGGTGCTTGGATCGAGTCATTGTACAGCTCTAATCTGGAAACAGGCTGTACCGGATGAATACGGATATCAAGATCTCCGAAATCTAACTCGTATGCACGTCCATGGCTAAGCACTTTGGAAATAGTGAACGGTCCAATATATGGCTGCTTAAAGTGTCTGCCTGCCTCTGTCAAACCAGTCCATTGAATAAACTCGGTCCGTAAAAGAACTTTCTGCCCGACTGCGAACTGCTTAGGCATGTGAGTCTTATTGAATCTGGCTTGGCTAATTTCTGCTGCTCGGAAAATGTTGTCTACCGCGTTGGCATGAACAGCCGAGTACTGGTCAAAATGATCTCGAATAGCTTCTTGTATTGGAACAGGAGCTTCTGGCGGGATAGTAATAACCAGATCATGAGGCGAGAGTGGTTGCGCCATCGAGTCGAGATAAAATGGTGAATAACCAGTTGATGCAGAAACGGTATTGTTAATTGCAAACTCCACCAGAGGCAACTTGTCCTCCCACGAATTGGCTGAAGTATCATTGCAACAACACCTGAAAATGAAAATGCTACTAATCAGTTTGTAAACCAGAGGATGGTGAAATCATATCATGAATCAACAATTTGAAAAATACCTGAGGATGTCCTCAATGAAGGCATGGCTCCTCTCATTGGCAGCATTCGACTGTGGATGGTGTGATGACGTCATGGACAATCTCGTACCAGTAGATTTCCACAGTGTCTGCCAGAATGTAGAGGTGAATCTGGGGTCTCGATCTGAGATGATGTTCCTCGGAAGACCATGGAGCTTGAAGATATGCTGCATATATATAGAAGCAGTATGCTGAGCTGTCCAGGTCATGCTGAAGGGAATGAGATGACAACGATGAGAGAATTGGCACATTACCACAAATATACTGTCGTGCCCATTAGTGGTGATAGGCAGATCAGTGATCCAATCAAGAGATACATCAAGCCATTTTGTCTTAGGCACAGAATATCGTATGTGTGCCTGACCATAAGGCTTGTGTCGCCTCGTTTTCTGGCGCTGACAAACGGGGCACTCCCGAATGTACTTGATGGCTGCCGTTGTCATTCCTGGCCAATAATACCGGCTACGCAGAAGATGAAGCATGCGATTTTTGCCTACATGACCAGAAATAGTGGCTGAGTGGCACTCATGAAGAAGAATGTGGCGAAGTTGTGTGATCTCACCGTCATCTGTGGGGACTTTAGCTGTTGGTGGAATGTACAGCTGTCTGCCATATATGGTCTTACGATAGATCAACCCCTGAATGAGCTCGAAGCTGTAGCTGCTGACTGACTGTGATGAAGTCGATGATGTCAGCTTAGCCAAAATAGTCTGTGCAAATGTGTCACGATCATATTCGGATATAATGATGTCGTGTAGCTGATGAGCTGATGAAGAAGATATAAGAGCAATGAATGTAGGATCTGCGGATGGAATGACTTCACTGATGTCCATGTGTTGAAGACAATCAGTAAGTTCAAAAAGTGTAGAGATACGCGTGAGTGCGTCTGCAACCTTATTCTTCTCGCCAGCAATGTGCTCTATACGGAAGTTGTATTCAGAGAGCTCATCCAACCACCGTGCCTGTTTGGGGCTCAGTGTGGATTTGGTCTGGAAATAAACCAGTGGCTGATGATCTGAGCGTACAATAGTCTCAGGAGCTCCCAACAAGATGTGGCGAAAGAATCGGAAGCCTTCCACAATGGCAAATAGCTCGATCTCAGGAATAGGCCAACGTCTCTGTGTATCGGATAGAGTGACGCTGTGATAGCCACATGGCTTCATACCTTTTCCTTGATCCTGGAGTAATACTTGGCCAACGTGTGTGCCTGATCCATCGACCTCCAAAATAGATGGCAGTTTCTGATCTGGAAGCTGTAATACTGGAGCGTTACAGATGGCACTTTTGAGGTTATCAAATGCCTGCTGCTGCTCAGTTTCCCAGACAAACTCTGCATTATCTTTAAGGAGACGATTGAGAGGTTCGGCAACTTTGGAGAACTTTGGTATGAATCTCCTAAATTGACCAACCATGCCCAAGAATGACCGAAGGGATGACTTGCCATCTTTAGCCATACGGCGTAGAGGCTGCTTTCCAACGGTAGGACCATAAGACACTGGAGGCTGAATTGCCATGACTGCTCTGATCCTGTCTTCGATGATGGATAGGCCTGCTTCAGATATGTGATGTCCGATAAAATCTATAGATTTAACGAACAACTCCACCTTGGAAGGCCTGATGAAAAACTGGTGATCTCTGCAACGCTGGAGGAACTGTCGAACATGCTTCACATGACTGTCAAAATCTGGACTGTATACGATAGTGTCGTCCATGAATATGACAAGGAACTGGTCGATGAAGTCGAAAAATGCCCGATTTCCTACACGAAGTGCTGTTGCAGGAGCATTGGTCAATCCGAAAGGCATAACTGTCCATTCATAAGAACCGTATCTGGTGCGAATAGCAGTTTTATGTATATCATCCGGATGAATGGGGATTTGGTGAAAGAACTGGTTGAAATCAAATCTACTGAACCATCTTGATCCCTTCAGCTGCTCTAGTAGGGTGTCATGTGGTGGTAGTGGATACGTGTCCTTGATGATGATGTTATTCAGGGCACGATAATCACAACACATCCTCCACTTTCCCCCTGGCTTAGGAGCGAAAATGATTGGGCATCCATATGGCGATGATGATGGACGAAGGATACCCAACTCGACATATTTGATGATTTGCCGTTTGAGTTCCTCCATCATGGGTGCTGGAATGGTGCGTACTGGCTGTGAAGGAGGCTTATGTCCAGGTTCGATGTCGATTCTATGATATCCACCTTCAAACCGCTCTGGCCTATGACCAGCCGGAAGATCCTCTTGGAAAACGTCTGAAAAGTCTTCTCTCACTTGATCACGTGCTGCTGTGACCTCGGGGTCTTCCATTGTGGTGTCTGAGTCTGATGCTGCAAAGACCAATTCACCATCGACCTCGGAGAGGAAAAAGAGATATGCTACGGCTTCTTCAGCCGAACCACTGGATCGAATGCGACGGAGATGTTTCCTCATAGTGGTGGCACTGACCAATTCCATTTCAGGAAGGCCATCTGAGTCTGGAGTCTGCTCAACTCTGGACAATACTGTGCGAATACTGGAGCCTGATGAATGCTTCCTAGTGATCGTCAGATTTTTGGTCTGAAAGTCAATGTGTGGATTCCTCCTCTCCAACCAATCTTGACCCAGAATGACAGTGAATGGTTTCATGTCAATGATGTAGAGATCTACTGAATCCTTATACTTGCCCAGCGTGAATGTAGCATTGGGAAGATAGGATGTACAGGGTAATTGGCTTCCTCCAGCCAATCCCACTGAGAATGATGAAGAATCTGTGGGAGGTATACCAAGCTGAGCAGCGAACTGTCTGTCGATGAAAGACGATGTGGCTCCTGGATCTACCAAAATGTGAGTACTCTGTCCATAAACTTTCCCTTTATACAACAACAGCTTCTTCTGTGATTTCAGCTGTGCTGTTTGAGACTGCATCTGTGCGATGTGTTCTGTGGGATTGTCCATCTGCTGAAACTGCAATGTCAGACTGGAAAGGACTTCTTCTGAGATACTCTCAATCCGGCCACTTGCTTCAGTGGCATCTTCAGGCTGATCTACCCTCGGGGTGCTCTCAACACCGGTACCTGCGCAGTACCCTGAGAGTTTCCCTGAGGAGCTGGAGCTGATGGAACTGGATCTGGAGTTGCAACTGCTGCATTGATGCTGTGCTGACTCTTCAGTTCCTTGACCAAGGTGTTGATCGTATTGATGAGTTTGCCAGACCCATCCTTAGCACCCTGATTCTTCTGTGGCTGTCTCTGATTCTGAAAAGGATTCTGAGCTGGTGGCTTACCCTTGATCTCCTTTCCATCATTGGTCCTGGTGGCAAAACAATCCTTCTCGATGTGACCAACACGACCACAACGATTGCAGGTCTTATCATTCTGTGATTTTCCTTTTCCTTTTCCTTTGCCCTTGCCTTTACCACCTTTTCCTTTGTTCCGATTCTGATTGGAGTTCTGGCTGCCACTCTGATTCCAATTCCGATTTCTGTTGGATCTGTCATATGGCTTCTGGCCACGTCCTCTGTCCTTATCTTTCTTGGATGGACCTCCAGATGACTGCTCCTTCTGACCCCGATAGTGAAGGGTTTCTGATTGCTTTGAGTGAATGACGTAGTTCAAATCAAGCAATATCTGTGTGGTTTCTTGCCACGACATATTGTTCCTCTGCTCTTCTGTCAGGTATCTGAGCTGGAACTGTCTGCGGAGATCAGAATCCATATTGGTGACGAATCTGTCCTTTATTAGCACATCATTTAAATCAACTGCTGCTAAAGAAGCCAGTGATGTAAATGTGCGCAAATAATCTGCAAAGGTTTGGGTTCCTTGAGTCAGTGCCATTAGGTGTTTCTTGGCTACTGATCTCTTATGAGGATTACCAAATTGTCTGAGGAACGTCTGTCTGACCATCTCATAAGTGGCATATGGTTGTTGTGCCAAGACCTGAAAATAGTGTCTGTCGTTATTCTGTATGAGAGTAAGAAACACTGTGATCAAATCCTTATCATTGACACCTGGATAAGTGAACTGGAAATATCTGTCCACTGTATCCAACCAGACCTCTGCGTCCTGTCCTGATTTGAATTCCCTAGGTGATGTCATTTTCACCTTGGGGACCAAACTGGGTGGAGCTGGTGGAGCTGGTGCTGGTACTGTATCTGCATCTGGATCTACAAAGACCATCGGAGGACTGTCTGCTGTATACTCTGCTTCTGGTGCCTGAGGCTCATTGGCAGGATCCTTGTACCGGCTCATATCTGGTTTCATGCGACTGACATTGTCATAATAGCCTATGTGGTCATATCTGGTTAGTGTATCGGCATAACCAGCGATCCACTTCGGGATTTTAAACCGACTGTATGCATCGTATGAACCAAGTATGTCGAAAAACCAAGTCGAATGATCTGGGTTGATATCAGGAACCTCATGCTCTTCCTCTTCGATAGTAACCATCTAAAAACAAAACACAGCACAAAAATACCTTCAGCTAATTGTCTAACTGAGTGTGTGTGATTTATATGTTATATATGGTATATCTGTATATTATGATGAGGTTATGCATATACATATATCCACCTTCTTCCCCCCTCAAGGAAGTGTGTGATACAGTGGCAGTTGTCAATTGCCAATACCTCATTCAGCATATATTCCTTATAGGAATCAGCTGTTACAGTTTTAGGGTTGCAGCCCTACAGTCCTTGGGTTGTTGCCCTACAGTTTTAGGGTTGTTGCCCATAGTATTATCATGTCTATGATGATTTAGCATGATATAATAATACCAAAAAAAACGAAGTTTTACGAAATAAAACTGGCATTTTAGAGTATATATAGTTACAGTGACCCTGTTACTCAATACAGTGTTTAGGGTGTTACTTGATATCAGTAACCCTAATACAGGTAAAAAATAAGCAGTATAACGTTTTTGCAAAGATTTTTAAGCAAAACTGCATTCAATACCTAAGTGAATGTTAAGTGATTTTCAGAGGGTACGTTACACCCCCGACACACACATTTAAATATTAGGGTGTTACAGGGTGTTACACGTGTTATGTCTTTCAGGGATTGTTATTTGATAGATAAATATCCATTATAGCAAAAAAAATCAATCCCGAATTTGCAAAAGATTACACGTATTGTATTTTGACCGATTTTTCGTTACAGCCAATATGTTCACCCCTATATATTACACACCTAATATCTAGGGTGTTACACGAGATATGACTATTGTCATTATGATTTTCTCATACCTCAATAGGTATAAAATCATATTATCAAATAAAATAGGGTCCGATTTTCAATTTTCAAATCTATCGCAAACGGATTTTACCCATTTTGGCCTTTTTGGCTATATGTATATATATATATATACATATCTCTGTGTGTGTGTGGACTGCAAAGTACAGAAGCACTGCAAATCACTTCACCTTTGCACATGACAAATTTCATGGCATAAAAGTGAATTATTCTGCATATCAACATCTGAGGTTGATCACATTTCTGGGTTTTACTGATTGAAACCCATGGAGGCAAATGCACTCTCTGGTGATATTTAAGATATATCAACTGTAAATGAATTCACAGTTGTGTCAGATCCTAAGATGTATTTGGATGTATACAACGAGTATATCAAGTGATATCTCTGTGTTCAAATACATCTGGACACTGCTAGATGTAATCTAAGCAGTTTTTACACAACACATTGTTTGTGTGTATGTACGTCCACAACCACCTTTTGTCAATTCATGTATGGTTGCTGATCTGAGTTGGTACATGCATGTGAAGTGATCATCTGTATCAACTGTCAGAATGCAATGTAGATATTGATGTTGCTCCAGCGATAGTGTGTGGAATGACGAGTGGACTGCACCCAACAGTTACCAGCTGTTTAATGGGTGCAGTATCTTGCCTTCGGGTCTGGAGATAACTCCATCCAGCCCTACAGCATCTTGTCTTATCCTGCTCCCTTATCTATCGCAATCACTGACTCTTCCACGCACATGTGTTTGGAAGTGGGATCTATGTATTATGTATTGATACAATACTTGATCATTACACTTGGAGTCAGTGTATTGTCAACATGTATAATGAATGCTAGTGTTTGTGCAGTGTATAGTACTGCTGATTAGTACTAGTGTGTGTGTGTGTGTTTACTTACACACACTTTGCAAGATCTTTATGGATATCACAATATCCTAACAACCTATCATGCAGATTGTCAGCATACCACGTACTGATTACATCTAACATGATATATATAGTTTAGGGATTGTTGTATTTCCATGATAATCTCATTACGTGATGAGTTGCTGATAGATTTTACATGAAGCTCAGGTGAGCATTCCTTCAAGTAATCCACCATAGAATGTACATGTTACCTGGAGAGCATCTCGGCTCCACCAGGGCACGACAAACTAATTATGGTGTTTAGATTACTGTCAGGCACCCTTTGCAACATGGATTCGAATATAGACTAGCATTCACTGCAATATGCTTATGCTCTATGTACTACAGCTGTTATCGTGATCAAGCTGTACAGTATAATAAAGTATGTAACATTTACAACATTGCAATCATTCAGCATAAGATGTGTGCATGATATAGAAGTATATGCACTGTGTATTAATGATTGCTGTAAGTGAAATGAGTGTATGTGTGTGTGTGCTGATCTGCACACACATATTGTGCACAGATCATTGTGCTGCTGATAAGTATAATGCTGATGATCAAAAGTATTTGTGTGGTCATCAGAACATTGGAATCTGCTGCAGTATGATAATAAAGCATTCACAGCAGTATGTATCCATAGCATAGCGATCATGTGCTCTTAGCATTCCTGCATATATACAATCGTTCTGCATATGATTTCATCGCACGTACACATGTGTGCTTCTCACTGCATGTAGACACATTAAAACTGTACGTGCTAAAATCGAGCATTCCTCGCATCTTATGAATCATGAAAGGTATAATGATGATGGTGTCGCACACACTATCTCTGCGCAGCATGTGTGTGTATTGTTGGGCCTCATTTTATCATGCGTCGATCTGTCGCTGTATGCGCCCACTTGGTGCGATATTGTACGAACATCAAGATTTTACACACTATGTATGCGCGTGATACGAATTGTGTATGTCGCAGCCAATCTGCATACTGATGCATGCGTCGCACTGTACAAAATATAATCATCGCACATCTGCGTCGCACGGTACGAAGTATGATCATCGCACATCTTTATGTATACTGTACGGGTCGCGCGGTACAATTGCGAATGTCGCTGCCGCTGATGATGAGATTATGTGCATCTTTGTCGCAGTTGGTGAGATTATGTGCGCTGACGCTCATTTTTCATATGCGCACTTAATTCTCGCACATCGTACCATACCCTGCGATTTTTGACAGCATACATATGTTGTGCGCACACCTCGTCTCAGTATAATTATGCTGAATGCGATTTATGTCGCGCCGATAATTTTATTGCACAACTCCGCTGATCGCTGACGATGTATGAAGCGAAAGCTGTCGTGTATGTGCAGATATTCGACGGTATGTATGCGAACGTATATTATTCGGGCTGCAGATATTCAATTTTATGCGAGCGCTATCGTATGTGCGCCTCCTGCAACCTGCGAACAATATTAAATATGCTATGTCTATCACTGCACCCACTTGGGTTCTCGAGTATCGTGCCTTGACGACTTTTAGAATACCACTGATACGGCTGTAGATACAAGCGCCGTGAATATATTATCAATATACAATGAAACACTGCAAAGTTGGACAGCAATGCAGGTGAACGGATGAGCGGGTTTGTGAGTGCAGTCTCTGTAAGAGGATCTGCTGAAGCACAACGCTTCCTCACTTTTATACCTACGTCACCCATCATCTTAGATGGTACCGCCATTGGGTTGTGAACCCGAGACGTAGGTTGAACGACCAGCATGGTAGTAACGACTAGTTCGTTCATGCTGCACATGCGAGTTCTGCGCATGCTGAAAGCTAAAGATGGTTCTTGGTTTGTTTCCAAGATGTATCTTTACTTTGCCATCTTCGAGTTCAATCATACGAACTCTCGATGACAGGGATGCCTGATGATATGACATAATCATCTGGCGACATGTACAGTCATCGTCGACCGTACTGACGACTGTCATAAATGTATGACGCGACTCGACCTGTACAGTCATGATCGACCATACTGTCGACTGTCATAATAATATATGACATGACGACTGTCATAATAATATATGACTGTCATAATAATACATGACATGACATGACATGACATGGTATGACATGTATGACAGGTATGACACGTATGACATGTATGACACATATGTCATCGGTCATAACCCTGACAGTATCTACAACTGTTGACCGGTTAAATAATCAGAAAAGTAAGTTGCCATTTTTAATTTGATGTTTTGTCTGTTATGCATGATGAATGTGTTAAATTGTAACATTTGTGTGACAACCGAATATTCCATGGCAAGCAAGATGACTAAATTATCCTTTAAGACAACGAAGGATTTTTGAAAAGGAATTCCTTTTTTTCAAAAAATTCGCCTGCGGCGGGCATCTTTAAGAGTAATTGGGACTTACATCCGAGTAATTGCACCATGGCTGCAACCTCCCACGCCATTTTCCTGGACTAGGCCGTCCAGCATCCTAGATTCCGAACGGGTCTTGCTTCCAACCCTTTCTAATTTAAGCAGAATTGCCTGCACACTCGGTATCGTGGTCAGGAACTCGCGTAGCATTACGTATCTCGTTCGATGAAAGCCCCGTATCTGGTTCAACGAAAGCCACGTATCTGGTTCAACGAAAGCCCTGTATCTAGTTCAATGAAAGCCCCGTATCTGGTTCAACGAAAGCCCCGTATCTGGTTCAATGAAAGCCCCGTAATCTTGCTTGCGCAAAAAAAGTTGTTCCTAACACTTATTATATATGTAGTCAACTGTACAAGGGAACCGTGGAAAGCAAGGGCAACGCACCTTTCATTTTTGATGGAGAATCTTTTACCCTGTCCTTTTTCTTGAATAGAGGACAATAAAATGCATACCATCAGTGTGTTCAACAGTACATCGATACCCGCCGTTGTCGCAAGAAAGGCACACCCTGCCGTACTTTTTCGGAGGCTTCCTCATGCGGTTTGCAATAACCAAGTGAACCGAGGTGGGGTGGGGGCAAAATAATTCAAACGGTGATATTAGACGCATATGCATGTGTCACAAACCTATTCCCCAAAAACAGATCGAAATTTATATTCCCCATTTTGCACTTTTCTATTCCTAAATCATTATGCTACCCGATGGATCAGGCACACACGTTGGTCAAGTGGTACTACATGATCAACCGGGAAAAGGTACGAAGCCATGTGGCTATCACAGCGTCACTCTATCCGATACACAGAGACGTTGGCCTATTCCTGAGATCGAGCTATTTGCCATTGTGGAGGGCTTCCGATTCTTTCGCCACATCTTGCTGGGAGCTCCTGAGACTATTGTACGCTCAGATCATCAGCCACTGGTTTATTTCCAGTCCAAATTCACACTAAGCCCCAAACAGGTAAGGTGGTTGGATGAGCTCTCCGAGTACAACTTCCGTATAGAGCACATTGCTGGCGATAAGAACAAGGTCGCAGATGCACTCACTCGTATCTCTACACTCTTTGAACTCACTGATTGTCTGCAACATATAGACGTCGGCGAGGCATATCCAAGAGACATTCCACCTACAGATTCTACATTCATTGCTCTTGTATCTTCTTCATCAGCTCATCAGCTACACGACATCATTATATCCGAGTATGATCGTGACACATTTGCACAGACTATACTGGCTAAGCTGACATCATCGACTTCATCACAGTCAGTCAGCAGCTTCAGCTTCGAGCTCGTTCAGGGGTTGATCTATCGCAAGACCATATATGGCAGACAGCTGTACATTCCACCTACTGCCAAGGTCCTCACAGATGACGGTGAGATGAGAACACAGCTTCGCCACATTCTCCTTCATGAGTGCCACTCGGCCACTATTTCTGGTCATGTAGGCAAAAATCGCATGCTTCATCTACTGCGTAGCCGATATTATTGGCCAGGAATGACGACGGCAGTCATCCAGTACATTCGGGAGTGCCCCGTTTGTCAACGCCAGAAAACGAGGCGACACAAGCCTTATGGTCAGTCACATATACGATATTGTGTGCCTAAAACAAAATGGCTAGATGTATCTCTTGACTGGATTACTGACCTGCCTATCACCACTAATGGGCACGACAGTATATTTGTGGTAATGTGCCATCGCTGTCATCTCATTCCCTTTAGCATGACCTGGACTGCTCAGCATACTGCTGCGATATATATATGCAGCATATCTTCAAGCTCCATGGTCTTCCGAGGAACATCATCTCAGATCGAGACCCCAGATTCACCCCTACATTCTGGCAAACACTGTGGAAATCTACTGGTACGAGATTGTCTATGACGTCTTCGCACCATCCACAGTCGAATGCAGCCAATGAGAGGAGGCATGCCTTCATTGAGGATATCCTCAGGTGTTGTTGCAATGATACTTCAGCCAATTCGTGGTAGGACAAGTTGCCTCTGGTGGAGTTTGCAATTAACAACACAGTTTCTGCATCTACTGGTTATTCACCATTCTATCTCGACTCGATGGCGCAGCCACTTTCGCCTCATGACCTGGCAATCACTATTCCGCCAGAAGTTCCTGTTCCAATACAGAAAGCTATTCGAGATCATTTTGACCAGTACTCGGCTGTACATGCCAACGCGGTAGACAACATTTCCCGAGCAGCAGAAATTAGCCAAGCCAGATTCAATAAGACTCACATGCCTCGGTAATATGCAGTTGGGCAGAAAGTTCTTTTACGGACCGAGTTTATCCAATGGACTGGTTTGACAGAGGCAGGCAGACACTTTAAGCAGCCATATATTGGGCCGTTCACTATTTCCAAAGTGTTAAGCCATGGGCGTGCATACGAGTTAGATTTCGGAAATCTCGATATCCGTATCCATCCGGTACAGCCTGTATCCAGAATAGAGCTGTACAACGACTCGATCCAAGCACCTTTGCCTCTGCCACAGATGATCACCGAAGAAGGGCAACCACTGTTTGAGATATCACACATACTCTCAGATAAAATCACTAGAGGTGTCAAGTACTACTTAGTGCGATATGCAGGCTACGGCCCTGAGCATGACACCTGGGTCAAAGCCACAGAGCTGACCAATGCAGCAGACATGATAGCCGCCTATGAAGGCTAAACATTATATTAAGCCTGATGCCCTTACTTCTTGTAATATATACTAATACATGTCGATCATCTATATACCTTGCTCTTAATGTTTTATCATTATGTTGCATAGAAGCGGGAAATTGATCCTTCCTTGCTAAAGGTGTAGTGAGCCTTGTACAAAATCATACCCTTGCACAGATACGCACACATGCGAGATATCATATCTGTGGATAAATAAAAACTGCTAAATGCTACCTTTGCCAAGACCGTGGTTTGTCATCGGATTCTTTGGCCAGTCATCCGAAGCTACCGGAGACATCGACTGAGGTAGACGGAGTTGTGATCCTAAGTTATGCCTCACACACATAACTAAAATAAAATTCACATTAGTACGTGGCGAATCCACCCTATGAAATGTTCGTCAAAGCGCGCGTACCGGGCAAAAACATTGAGGAGTTGAGCAGACCGGTTGAGGATTATAAGTCCAATTCCGTTAAGCAGGGCCACTCCGTTTGCATTAAAACAAGCCCCCAAATCGGGCTCCCCATGACCGCCTGTGAACCTCCAAAGTAGCTTAAGGAGGGGAGGAAGGGTTGGGTGCACTAATATATAACTGTGGAAACGAACAGCAAACGATCAGTTATATATATATATAAGGCCGAGAATCGTGCGATTGTAAATTGTTAAATCGTTCGATCATCGTTCGCAAAGGCGTCGACGGCTAGCGCAAATAATCCGTAACGTAAACCTCGGATACTTTGAATCGTCACTCTGACGCACGATACGTGTGGATCAATCAGTAATCCAGCGTCAATCTGTATCACGAAACGCAATTCATTGAACCTTGAATCGTCACTCTGCAATACGATACGCAATTCAAAGGGGGCTACATCCTAAGCACTGTAAGGCTAATGCCTAAGGTGAGGGACTAAAGTGGACTCAGTTCCCCCCAATATCCTAAAAACACCATGAGGGACGCCTCAAATCGGTGTAAGAAGACTGGTACCAGCAGAAGCAACAACAACAAAGACATCAAAGACATATACAAAGGCATGCCCGTTGTGAGGTCACAACTCTTTTAAGAGGGGAGATCTGTCAGGGTTATGACCGATGACACATGTGTCATACCTGTCATACATGTCATACGTGTCATACCTGTCAGACATGTCATACCATGTCATGTCATGTCATGTCGAGTCATGTCATATATTATAATGACAGACAGTCGTCAGACAGTCGTCAGTACGGTCGACTATGACTGTACATGTCATCGAGATGATAAGTCACATCATCTGTCATTTATTCAAGGTAAGACTTGAATGACACATGTCATCGAGAGGCCGTATGTCGGACTCGAGAATGGCGAAGCAAGATCCTATCTTGAAGTACCGAATGGTTCGGAGAAGAATGCATCTTCGCTTCTAGCATGTTCTGAACAAGCATGCGCAGTATCATATGGCAAACGCATTAGTCGTTCAGCCGATACTAGTCGTTCAACCAATGCCTTGGGTTCACAACCCAATAGCGGTACCATCTATGAGATGGGAGGCATTCGGTATAGATGAGCGTAGCGTTGTGCTACAGCAGTATCTTCGTCAGAAGTCTGCACTCATCCCCGCTCATAAGTTGCACGTGTGTTACAGTCCAATAACACCGCGCTTTCTATCATATTATATGATATACTAAGGGCTCGCTTATCAGTCCTTATCAATGTGTGTGTGTGTGTGTGTGTGTGATATGGCTACACACACAACATATGGTACACACACACATGATTGTACAACATCCATATTTATCTGATGTCATATTATATGCCGTTCAGTGTGTATGTGATATGGCTACACACACAGCATATGGTACACACACATATGATTGCAAACTTTATATGTAAAATTGCCAATAACTGAACAACATCATCTCTTATGTGCGAGCATCACAGATGTTGAATAGCATGCTGCATATATATATATACCATCGCGCGTCATCTGATCATGATGAATCTAGCAGGTGTGTGTATATCCCGACAAGCTAAATCATAATGCGCGTAGACGAGTGATTTTTGCAACCATTTAAAATGACGAGATTTTGATGCGTACACTGCACTGAAAAATTAGTGCGAGTAGCAATTTATCACTGTCGTTGATGTATGCGCTGCGAATGGTGAACATCTCTGTCACAGGTATGTGTGGCATATGGTACGAATGCCGTTTCGCGTACGGATCATATACTGATGACGATTTGATCATCCGCGCGTCAGTATGTCGCATATCGTACAATTTTGCTAATGATAACAGCGTATGTGTGCGATTTGTATGCTGTATGCACACCTTGTCGCTGTTATACTGTGACAGTGATTATACGAGCGAATGCGTTCGCGACGGTATTTCCCGCGCACTCCGTCCGTTGTTGATTCTGCAGCGAGTGTAGTTATGCGATATATGTCTTATATGTGCGATCGTTGTCGCCCTTATGTATGCGCGATCCGCGAACCTGTTGCACACACAATATACAATATATCTCTATCGCTGCACTGCACACTTGATGTGTCCTCGTTCGTCGCGTGGACGAGTAGAATACCACTCTTGAGGCTCGCTATGCAAGCGATATGATATATGATATATGGCACGGCTATTATTGAACGTTAACAGCACGCGCAGAGTATGTGTGGGTATGAGTGCAGACTCTTCTCCAGAAGTGCTGCTAGAGCTCAACGCTCCCTCATATACGCCAATGCCCCCGCGCCTCTCGGGCGCTACCACAATTGGGTTGTGAACCCGAGGGCATTGGGTGAACAACAGTATCGGCTGATCGAATAAGCCATGTGATACCCGCATGGTGTTCAATTCATGCTAGAAGCGAAGACGAGTCTTCTCAGAACACTTCGGTTCTTCAAGACTTATCTTGCTTCGCCATCTCGATGCCAATACCTGGCCTCTCGATGACAGGTGTCACTCACCTTAAGTGGATGACAGACATGATGATTGTACATGTCAAAGTCGACCGTACTGACGACTGTATGTCATTATAATATATGACATGACACGACATGACATGGTATGACATGTATGCCATATATGACACGTATGACATGTATGACACATATGTCATCGGTCATAACCCTGACAATATACACGATGTGTGGACAACAGACTATTGGGGATACGTGAACCAGTATGCATGTTTTTAGACGGTGCTTTTCTGCTACTATTCTCGGTTTATAGACGACTGATGGAGAGTGTGATATATATATATATATAATGCCATATTTTCTAGGGTTCGCCAGGAAAACTCCGCTCACGTCAAAAACCCCGTACAGTAGGCCAATTTTGCTGCAGCAGAGGTGCCGCTGCCCAGATATTGAGAGCACGTTTGGGTTCGAGATGAAAACGTAAAATTTCGTGCAATTGACAATTCCCAGTGATGAAAATACCTAATTGAGGTAGAATTCGACGACGAAACCGGTGGTAGCGTCAAAAACGTCGCACGGTAAGCCGATTTTGTTGCAGCAGAGGTGCTGCGGTCAGATGTCGTCCGTGGACGTGATGATGTCGCACGTACCCAAGGAACAAATGCAGTCCCAAGCAGATGTACGTCCAACAGGACAGGTGTAGTCCCAAGTGGAAGTCAGATGTGATAAAAGAGCGGTGGGCGCTCAGTCGGATGACGCGACGGTGTGTCGCGGTATACCGCAAAGGCTGCGGGATCTAAGGAAAGCACGCACACAATCACCAACCACAGAACAACGGTGATAGCCCATAACCTGATGGAGAGTGTGATATATATATATAATGCATATTATATATCACACCGACCGAAGGAAAACGAAGCGTCCGTAGGCAGTCGAAAGGCGGATGCAAACTCTGAGATGAGATAATAAAATAACTTGGTTGTTTTATTAGCGGGTCGGAAACTGCAGAATGACAAATGCTGATGTGGCACCTCAGCGCGAGGGGTGAAACAGGAGACACTCTCCCCCACCTTATGGGGGGGGTGAAAGTCTCTCTCTCCATGAACGACGGGTGACCTGCCACGTCATCATAACGCGCAGTGTAATGCAGACACGTGGCAGCCACGCCGGTAGGTTGCGATATGCGTTTATGCGGTACGGTATGCCTTCATTATGTTGTTTGCTATTGTGGTTCGAGTCGTGATCATCGAGCAATCAACGGAGAGAGACATATTTTTGGATTGGGTGTGTTCATAAACACAAGCCCCGCGTCAAAAAACGCGGCTATACAACTATCATCACACGGGTTCGACGACACCAATGGACACCAGTACGATATCCTACATACCAATGGAGTTGGGGCACGAACGCCGTAGGCGCAACCCCCCCACCCCCTCATATATTACCAATATATGAGGGATCGGTGAAAACAGTAGATGGTATTTAATTGAATATATTTTGTGATATATATATATGCTCGGCGAAGCCGGCGCGACGTGAAGGCCGGAAGGCAAACAAAGGCCTTTGTTACGATGACTGTGCGTCGTCATCGCGTGGTTCATGTCCCTTTGTGGGAGCTTTGGGGGCTCCCCTTTACCACCTTTTCCACCATGTGGAAGGGGTCCGCCCCCCATACCTCCCCCCAACCTAGACCCCCGGCGTGATTCCAGGCAGTAGCGCCGCCGCGGTGCTTTGAATTACTTACCTTAGTCAATCGCCACAGCTAGCAGTTGTTAGCCAATCAAGAAGAAAGCACATAGCAGCAGCAGCAGCAGCAGCAGCAGCAGCAGCAGCAGCAAAGCTCGAATCCCAACGGGCGATACAGTCGAATGTTCCATCTCACGATCGCCAGACGCTAACGATGACAGTGCCACAACAATCGCGTGTATGTACCACGACGCCACCCACGCGTTATGGCATTGATGGCATGCTGGGAAGCAAAAGCAAAGCATTGTCGCGCACATGATCGTGCGGTCATATGATGTAATGGCGATATCCATGTTAACATCGCATGGTAATTAATCGTGCTGTCCAAAAAGATCGACGCCTAGTGGAGATCGCATACTTGTGATCGACAGCGCCTAGTACCTTAGTCAATCAGCAGCAGCAGCAGCAGCAGCAGCAGCAGCAAAGCTCGAATCCCAACGGGCGATACAGTCGAATGTTCCATCTCACGATCGCCAGACGCTAACGATGACAATGCCACAACAGTCGCATGTATGTACCACGACGCCACCCACGCGTTATGGCATGGCATGCCGGGAAGCAAAAAGCAAAGCACTGTCGCGCACATGATCCTGCGGTCATATGATGTAATGGCGATATCCATGTTAACATCGCATGGTAATTAATCGTGTTGTCCAAAAAGATCGACGCCTAGTGGAGATCGCATATTTGTGATCGACAGCGCCTAGTACCTTAGTCAATCAGCAGCAGCAGCAGCAGCAAAGCTCGAATCCCAACGGGCGATACAGTCGAATGTTCCATCTCACGATCGCCAGACGCTAACGATGACAGTGCCACAACAGTCGCGTGTATGTACCACGACGCCACCCACGCGTTATGGCATGGCATGCCGGGAAGCAAAAAGCAAAGCACTGTCGCGCACATGATCCTG
>LGRX02005667.1:0-29110 GCA_001247695.2 Cymbomonas tetramitiformis
ACTACATGGGAAGCGTGTATAGGGGGAGTATCCTTATTGAATACAACTGCATTCCTTAAGTACCTTCTGTATTTTTGCCAGGATTTACCAGTATTTCGGAACGCTTCCCATGTAGTGAGCACCTACGGTTATCTATGGCAGATCTGCATAAGCCGACACCGTGATCCTTGTTATTACCGCCGTACCTGCTTCCCATGCCCGCCTTGCATTGCTCGCTTCCCAGCTCGCAAATCAGTTATCAATTGAATGATTGTGTGTTGTCATTATCTGAGAATCATCATTATAGTAAATATAAGTTCCACTTTGTGACAACTGTGAACTTATGTAGATTGAGCTGTGAACTTATGTAGATTTCTGGAATTTTGCGATTTTACCATGGTTTGTGAACTTATGTAGATTTCTGAAAAATCTGCGATCTGGAAACACAACTCCGGCAACAATCTATGATTGTTGCTTTTGTCATTATCTGAGAATCATCATTATAGTACATATAAGTTTCTGTTTGTGACACAGTCCGGTGGTACACATCTGGAAATCTGCGATTTGGAAATCTGTGATCTGGCTCCGGGAACAATCTTTGATTGTTCCTTTTATAGTTTGTCATAATTAGAGAAGTAGTATTATAGTAAATATAAGTTTCTGTTTGTGACAACTGTGAATTTGTGTAGATTGATCTGTGAACTTATGTACACAGCATGTGAACTTATGTAGATTTTTCCTCACAGTGCGATTTGACCCAGATCTGTGATCGGAGCTGATGAGATTACGGGTTGCCATGCTTGTCATTATTAGAAATTGATCAATATAGTAAATCTACGTTTCACTTTCTGACACGCAACGGGAAAAATCAAAGATTGTTCCGTTTCAGCTGCAGAAATTAGTTGTGATTTATTGAAAAAGTGAGGCAATGGTTACCTAAAATATCGGCAACAATCTTTCCGGTCTCCGATTGTTCCTTTTGTTCCTTTTGGCGTTTCATGCTTTTTTTGCGATCGCGATCCTTGTCATAAACTGAGAATGGTGTATATAGTAATTTTAAGTTTCTCTTTATGACAAAACTTGATTCCTTTTTCTCTTCCGATATCTTAATGGCGACCCAGACATTCCACTCAGATTGTTTTGACATTTTACCGAACATTGATAGTAATTCAATTGATTCAATTATTTTAGATTTGCCTTATAATCAAACTGCTTGTAAATTTGATAATCAGATTATTGATTTAGATAAATTATGGAAACAATTGAAACGTATCGGTAAACCCCGAACGGCATATGTATTCTTTTGCACGACTCGGTTTGAACATAAGTTAATATCCAGCAATGAAAATATGTTTAGATATGATATTGTTTGGCAGAAAACGGTCAGTTCTGGATTTTATCATTGCAATCAGATGCCACTACGCAGTCACGAGATGTTGTATGTATTCTATGATAAGTTACCTACTTATAATCCACAGATGACTGACGGTAAACCGTACACACGTGTGCCGGGTAGACGTACAAAATTGTATACCGGAAACAGCCCCAGAATTAATACAACATCTGAAGATGGTAAACGATTTCCGAAGTCTGTGATAACTATTGCGAACGGTAATCACAAAAGCAAACACCCGACGGCAAAGCCATATGGTATATTAGAGTGGATCGTTAAAACTTATTCAAATGAGAATGATAAAGTGTTAGACCCATTCATGGGCATCGGTGCGGTCGGTAAGGTATGCAATAATGATAATCGCAGATTTATTGGTGTTGAATTAGATAATATGTATTATGCCGAAGCCGATCAGTTGTTAACAATATAATATCTAATATATGTTTAAGAATAACAATTTGCGATTTTCGGTTAAGTTGAATATGTCACACCAGTGGAAATCGCAAATTTGTTAAACCTGAACTAAATAACATATATGCAGCTAACACTAAATTGCGATTGTGGTACATAATATGCTTATGTTATGAATATGATTATTTGCGATGCTAACTTCCTAACTGTTAGGCAGGTATGCTCGGATGTTCACTGCAGGGTGACAAAACAGGCGGTTCACTGGACAGCTAAAAATCATATTAATAAGTGAAAAAAAATCATACAGTTATGGACTGCTACCTAATCCTCGCCAAAGAGAAGGTTTACCAAAGTGGCAATAAACCACATAAGAATTCCAACAAGCTCAGCACCCAGAATACCAGCAACAAAGATCATGTTTTCAGAAACCAAAGCTTCTATCTTTTTCACCTGTGAGCAGACCATATTTGACCCGTTCCACAGAGTCTTGCAGGAAAGCCATTCGTCCACTGAAACTACAGCAACATATACACTAAGGAAAGGAAGAAAGTCATAATGATGCTAACCAGAAGCCAGCGGACGAACGGATTACTCCGTTTCACTGACTTCTTCAAGGCCGCCCACCGTCCAGTTTTTTGGGGAGGCCGTCCCAACCACTCATCCGCGAACTCACACTCGTCACCGACCAGCTTTATTGCGGTTTCGGGCATCCGGTCGTAATACCCGGCGTCAATAGCAGCAGCAAAGATGCGATACTTGCCGTGGCCCGGGCCACCACGGACAAGCCAAACCGTATCTTGCCGCCCACGGCTGCGGGGCCGAGGAGGAGGGGAGGCACGATCCGGTTCGGGATCCGACTGCTGCCTTGCGGAACGGGTACGGCGAAGTTCACTTGCCACTGCACAAACACACGACACAGCAACGAAGTGTTAGAATAAAAGGTAAGAAGAAAACAAAAGCAAACCGGAAACGGGCAAGATACGTACTTGTAAAAGTTGAAAGTTGACAAAAAGAACAAGTTTAATTAAGCCTGCACGAATAACAAACACACAAACAAGTCAGTGCTTACTCATGGGAACACTACTCATGGGGACACCAGCTCGTGTGTCCCGGTCCGCCAGCGTAAAGCCCGATCATCTCTCAGTATAATCCGACTTTAGACGAACCGAGAACCCTATCTCACTGTGCTTTGACATTCGACTGAGAGTATATATATTAGCATATATCTACTTTCCTATAAGGTTATAGCCCACCCACGTTCAGTGGTGGTGTTCTCTTCAGTCTTCCGTCCGCTTCGCGCCCGGCGATTCTATTTGTGCCCGGAGGCACAGCGTGAGCCGATGTGCCTATGCGTCCGTATGTGTGTCATCGGGAGTAATCTGGGATTGACACGATGACAGTGAAATTGGGCTTGAAATCACGATGAGAATGAGTACCAGATGTCCGGGGTATGACAGTATGACACTATGAAAGTATGAAAGTATGACACTATAGTAGTATGATAGTACTGTGGGGTGGTCATCGTGGCACTCAGTCAGACCCTCGAAGAATGGTCAGATTCGCATCGGGATCGGAAAGACAATGAAATCGAATATCAGATGTCGGGGCTATGACAGTATGACAGTATGACAGTATGGCAGTATGACAGTACAGTAGTATGACAGCACTGTGTGGCAGTCATCGTGTCAGTCCGTCGACGTAACATTTGAATCGAGAATGACGAATCGGAATTAGAAATGAGATCGGATCGGGAATTGAACGTTGAGCCGAAGTGTGACATCGGCTGCCGGGTGGTTGACCCTGCAACCTGAGTGACGAGTGAATAAGTAGAGCACTTGAGAAGTGTTTAGCCTTCAGAACTCGGAACCGAATTATCGTTTGTACCTTAATCTGGCGCTGATCCAGTATATTATAAAATCCGAATTGTGTACCTTTGCACGTTCAATAAAAAACATCATTCCGAGCATCTGTCGTACTGCCCACGGGCACACTATTTCCGACATTTTTTTACCGACACTACTGCCGACATTTTTATACCGACACTTACCGACAACGGCCGGCTTGCTTTCGCATCGGCCACCCCCGACATTTCTATACCGACACTTCCCGACATTTACCGACACTTCACGCACTTTAATACGTGCGTCACAATTCAACTTAACCGACAATTCCTTTGTGTTCTTCAACCTCTGGACGACAGCACCTGAACTGCAGCAAAATTGGCTTACCTGACGCCTATTTTGACTTCACCGACGTTTTCCCCGCGAAATTCTACTACAATTTGACCTTTTCATCGTCTGATTTGGTTGATTTTACGAGATTTTCCGTTTTTCAACGCAAACCCAAACTTTGACCTTATAGATTTTACAGCCGCGGCTGAATGGCTTCTTTGCGCCAGCATGCGCGCATGTGCGCGCTGAGATCAGCACTTCACCTACTTCGGCTTCGACATTTTACCACTGGTTACGACCTGGTGGTGCCTGCTGGTGCTCATGCACCACGCGCCAAACTTCGCTCCAACATTTTCTACATCGACAACGACACCATGGACTTTGCGTCTGACATCGACTTCGCCTCTCCGCATTCTCCACTTCCGCCCCACCCGTCCCTTGGCCGTCATCTGGTGGTGTGTGGTGGTGTTATCACCACCGCCCACTCCCACTCCAATTCCCCAATCTTCGCCCTTGCTGAGTGCGACGCGTCAGTTGCGCACGCTGGCCGCATTCTTCGCTTCTCACCGCCTCGCCATCTCTGCGCCGACGAGTTTCTTTCGGTGGTGCCGGACCACTTGCCGTTGTGGCCTCGCACAGGCGTTGGTTGATTGCTTGTACTGTATTGCAGAGACTGCGGGCCCCAAGCCCTAGATTGAAAACCTTAATTGGCACATCACGAGTTCACTAGTAGCTAGCAGACATTGCATTTCTTCTAGCCGCCTGTCCGGGAGTACCGGCTGGCCCTGCAGTGCACCTCCCGCTTTCGGGGTGAGGTGGTGTCATGGGAACACTGACTTTCACCCGCCATAAGGGGGGAGGTCTGTGGTGCCCTGTGTCACCCCTCGCCTGCTCGGATGTCAATTGCAGTGCCTGCTGTCTGCTCAGCTCGTGTGTCCCGGTCCGCCAGCGTAAAGCCCGATCATCTCTCAGTATAATCCGACTTTAGACGAGCCGAGAACCCTATCTCACTGTGCTTTGACATTCGACTGAGAGTATATATATTAGCATATATCTACTTTCCTATAACTTACGGTGGGGCTGTCGTCGGGGTCAGTCGCTTGATCCTCCGAGGACGTCCCGTCAGACCCTTCCTCCTCTCCCCCTTCAGACTCGTCGCTTTCTGCCTGACCCGGAGTCTCTAACTGAGACCGGAGTCTATGTAACTCCAGCGAATGACGGGCCTCAATATTTGCTAAAGTACTCTTGAAACCCTCCAGCTCAGAACGAAGCTCCGCATTTTCCGCGATAAGGCTGTCACGCTCACTCGCCATCGTTTTGAAAAACGTGATATCGGGAACCGGCGGTGATGCGTTGAGGGTCATAGGCTCAAACATGCGGTCAACTGCTGCAGGTGCAGACTGGACTGACTCTGCGAGATGCGGACTGCGAGCCATTGCGGAACGACGCTGTGGTTTCTTGTAAACCGCACTGAGAGGAGACGCTGTGAGCGGAGATAACACTAGGCTTGAAGACTGAGGTGTCGCAAGGGAAAAATCAGCGAAAGCCGCAGCCGCATCAACAACGAGCTCTTTGGCGTCAGCTTCACTACTATTAAGGATATTTGCAGTGACCGAGTTGTCACACATCTAACACACTATTCGATGAAAATGATATTCTCATGTGAAAATGATATTGCCTTAGTTACCTCATGATAGGATTAAAAAGCCGCATTTTAACAGTCAAGAACATGCAAGTGCAGGTTGTGCATTAGATCTAATGGTTTTTATGGTACAAAATTGAGGTCAAATGCACTTTTTCGAAATCTAGGAGGAGTGAAAACACAAAGAACTTTTGACTCAGAATCTATATACACGTTATACACATATTATTTACATGTTTTTTTCCCGTCTTGCTTTACGCGTCCACTTCAGGTGCTACCGCTACCGCTACGCAATTGTCAAAAGCTTCGTCTTCATCGGAATCATCCGATTCATTCAAGTCACCTAGGTCCTTGCGCGTGCGTTTGGATTGTTGTGCAAGCAAAGCGACGACGACTATCTGCGCGTATTGCTCGTTCGGTATACTCCGTTCGGGGTCTTTCGCATCCACATTCCATGCCAGCACTATTTCATTCTTATCGAAAGTCTCGGTAGACGGTCGGTGCCCCGGTGGCGCTGCGAAAGCTCCTCGCGTGACTCGCAAGCTGCTTGCCGAGGTGCTTCTTCTTAGTGTCGGTGTGCTTTTTGGGTTGGAAATAGCGATATAGCAGCTGTTGAGTTGACGGATAGCGCGCCTCCACCTTCACCAAGTACAACGGATCCGACCATTCGCTTCGCTTCAGTTGTACGCGGAAAGCGAACTTGTCGTTTTCAGATTCCACCGCGAGAGCCACTGCAAAGCTGCCGACTGTCATCTGGCCGTAGGTGACCTCCCACTGGGCGTTGTCCACGTACTGCTCTGCTCGCTTTTGGGCTCGACCTTGGTGTTTCCGTTTACCGTTGTACACTTCTATCGGCGCTCGATCAATTCGGCGTTGGATGCGCACCGGTATAGCGGGGACGGCGGCAACCCCGGCAGCTTCTATCGCCAACGCGGGCGCCTCTATCAGTCGAACCAAGGTGGCATTGCGCTCGATGGCCATTTTCTCGGGATGCTGGAAGGGTATCGCGGGCGCTTGACATTCTCCACCAGCAGTTAGGTGGCGCTGTTTCTCGATGACATCCTCGCGCCAAAACTTTTCGTGCACCTCCGTGAGCTTTGTGCCCAAAATGTCCTTCAACGCCTGTAAGGTATGCTCAAGCTTTTCGATGCCTTCTTCGGTAAAAGGAATCAGCTTGATGTATCCAGGCCCCGCGTCAGGGGGTATAGAAACAAGCTTTGGCAATGGAGTCTCGGGTAACCATTTTGGTGAAATGGAATACTGTTTGTACTGCATGCCCACTTCGCCGTGCTCGTTCTTCTTGAACTTGAAAGCCTGCTGTGCCAAAATATTGTGGCAATCGAAGACGTGACCATCAAACCAAGAGGTGAAGTCGAAGATCTTCTCGGTGTGCTCGCACGTTACACCATCCGTAAAGCATTCTTGTGCGACCTCTATCATCTCGTCGAGCGTCCAAGCTTGCTTGCGTCGTAGACGCACGGAGAAGCGTGAAAACATCTGGTCAATGTTCTCGTGCGTATGTCCCACCAACAGAAAGTTGAGTTTCACCTTGCGAAAGACGTCCGTGTGAACCAGCCAAGCTGCGTATGCCAACATCAACTTGCTCTTGTTGGTGCTCACATTGTCAGGCTGTACATACAATACTTCCGGCATCGGGTATGAATTTCCCCCGTCCCCGTTGCGTCGATGCTCTTGAATGCGGAGGATATCCCGGTGCAAAACGTTGACAAGGAAGTTCGCATCGTCCTTGAAGTTGGCGTAGTTGAAATCCATGAAGCGGCCCACGTTCTCGATCATGCTCCCCATGTTGTGCACGTCAAGGAAGTCCTTAGAGTCCAGATGTTTAGGGATACGTCGAAAGTGTGGCAGTCGGGTGGTCCACTGCGTCATGCCATCGATGATCACGAGGCATACTTATGCCAAGTTTTGTTCATGGCAATGCTCTTGGTCATATTCGCTTTACGACCATGTTTGTAGAACTTCTGGCGCTCCGCTCGTGCGATTGCCAGATGTTTGTTGAGAGGCCCGTTGTATTGCGCTGTACAAGGTACACAAATTCGGGTCAGTGAACAAATTACATAAGCATATAAACACATCACAAAGATATTCAAGAATATTCACCTTTTTGAGATTTGGTTAAGCCTTCCTTCAATAACTTGAAGGACGCGCAAACATCGCACTGAGAAAATCGGTTCACCGATGGAATCTTGAGCCAAGAGCTGCAATCTTCGTCAAATACTTTGTAGAAGTAACTGAGAGAGATCCTTTTGCTCTCCTCATTCTCACGCAAGCCCTCGATGTACTCGTCCCACAGCTCTTCGATGGTCAAACCATCCGAAAGGTGAATCTCGGCTTTGTCAGGTTGGGGTTGTCCGTATTCGTCGGCGTATTTCTTGATCCATGCGACGACCGACTCGCGTTTCAAGGAAATCTTGTGGTTGTTCTCCTCGTACGTCAATCCATGAACAAACGTGTGTCGGCCCTCGAGCACGCGTGTCCGACAGTCGTGAAGATACCCGTAGCTGATGCCGTAAGCCATATAGTAGAACTTAAAGCACACCTGTTACAAAACAAAAGACACCGTCACTCAAAAATTATCAACAAATTATCCAAGGAAACGCATAAGGGTTTTTATAGGTTGGCTGGATCTAAGACGCTTGGGAGACACCCCCAAACACTGCACGTCTGCAGGCGGGACGGCCGTCGCGTGCTCGTCAGCACTCTCCGTCACGCCTTAAATCTGCGCAACCTACACCCTTAGTGGGAATCGAACCCACGAGTGCGAGGTTCATAGCCTAGCGCCGTACCATTTCGACCAATGTCGCGAATATGTACACATCGTAAAAAAATTATTATATAATATTCCACATTCCTGTGATGAACAATATTACACAATCTATCACAAGGTCCAAGAAAAATTTCGCTTTGGCCAGAGGCCGTTCATTAGGTAATGAACGGTTCCCGCAGCCAAAGTGTCTATGTGTGAGTCGCGCTTTGGCCAGCGGCCGTTCATTAGCTAATGAACGGTTCCCGCAGCCAAAGTGTCTAATTGTGAGTCGCGCTTTGGCCAGAGGCCGTTCATTAGCTAATGAACGGTTCCCGCAGCCAAAGTGTCTAATTGTGAGTCGCGCTTTGGCCAGAAGGCCGTTCATTAGCTAATGAACGGTTCCCGCAGCCAAAGTGTCTGATTGTGAGTCGCGCTTTGGCCAGAGGCCGTTCATTAGCTAATGAACGGTTCCCGCAGCCAAAGTGTCTGATTGTGAGTCGCGCTTTGGCCAGAGGCCGTTCATTAGCTAATGAACGAGTTCAAAAATAAACATACCTGCTTCTTGGCCAAAAAGTATTTGAAGTCGAACTTGTCCTCAGATCGAAAGCTGTTTTTTAGCAAGTCCTTCACGAAGTATTCCTTCCTATCTTTTTGCGACATGCTGAAAATATTTTCGCGAAAAGACTGAATATCTGCGGATGAGAAAGATAGACAGCAGTGCGACTTGCAATTGCACTTAATGGTTTCTGCCATTGATATACTGTCAGCCTGCAAACGTCGCTGCTTAATACTAATTACGCCTGTATATTGTTTCTTGCGTATGTCGGATTCGTACGGTTTGCGCACGACAATCTGCTTGTTTACTTCACCATTTAAACAAACAAGAGGGTCTTCATTCCTCAAGTCCAAACTTGTCTCTGAAAATTCTGTATCAAGTCTGCTTTTTATCTCTTGTAAGTCAATTTCGCGCAAAGCGCGTGACCCGGAAACGCGTGAAGAATTAGAGCTAACTTCCGATCTACACGTCAAAGGCGCGTTCCAAAGGACCAATTGCGTATTTGCGCTCGGGGCTGTGCTTGGAATTGGCTCATGATTGAAAAAGTCAGCCCCTATTTCCATAGAATCTTCAATAACTATTCTCGGGCACGGTTTGCAGATAATCTCGCAACCTTCATCGAAAGGAATAGAAAACATATTTTCGTCAAAATTAGCCGTCATTAGCTTATGAAGCCGTTTTTTACGTTCTGAAAATGATATGGACTTGCGAGTCAACCGAGAATTTCTATCTTACTGAATCGATCGATCCTCGATTTCAGCGCAAATGACACCAGGATATCTTAAAATCATATCCTTGATCTGAACAGACCGAATCAGGAAGCGACAGCAAATGTCATTTTTGACAAAAATTGTCATCGATATTTGACATGTCATTTTCAGCCGCCAGAAATGACTTTTAATATTCTGCTAAAGTTACATCACTTTTTCAAAGTTCTTTCACACACACCCCTTTCACAGTTGACAGCCAATTTCTCTCATTTCGGTATGGCGACAGCAGAAACATTTCAAGCACTGAGGGCTCAACATATTTTCCAGCTCTATCTTGGCAACAAGTGGAGCATTGTTAGAACGCTTGAAACCGACGATCCTCCAGACACCTTGCAAATAGTAATTCACTCTGATGACCCGAACGAGAAGAATGAAGAAATGATTTACAGTTTTCCTCAGTTTACCTCTTCGACTGTAGTCGAGGGTAGCCTCCTTCCTGAAAAACGCGTAGCGTATAGTATCATTGAAAACCAGACTCCAATTCTGTATTTCGTCGCATTCAGGAACAAAAAGCTTACTGTAATCGAATTGGACAGCGCAAACTTTGAGGAAACCTTAAGCCTTCCAAAGCACACGAATCGGCTTTCGGCTTTTCAAAGTTTGAAAAGTAGGGCAGGAGAAGAAGGAAAAAGCAAGGAATTCTATCTAGCGAGCTATGTAAACACGGCGTGGAAAGCGTCGATTACAGCTCCTTTCTGGCAAAGCAGGAGGCCAGCGCCAGTGATTGATGACCTCGGACTTGGTGGCGAGATACCTGTTGTACAGCCTACGGTACGTCCCTTTCAAGCCCTGAGCCTGGACCGGGGCGGAAGGCGTTCATTTGCTAATGAACGCTTTTCGCCTGGAAACGCGCGCCCTGCGCCTGGACCGGGGCGGAAAGCGTTCATTAGCTAATGAACGCTTTCGGCCTCGAAACGCGCGCCCTGAGCCTGACCGGGGCGGAAAGCGTTCATTAGCTAATGAACGCTTTCGGCCTCGAAACGCGCGCCCTGCGCCTGGACCGGGGCGGAAAGCGTTCATTAGCTAATGAACGCTTTCGGCCCCGAAACGCGCGCCCTGCGCCTGGACCGGGGCGGAAAGTGTTCATTAGCTAATGAACGCTTTCGGCCCCGAAACGCGCGCCCTGCGCCTGGACCGGGGCGGAAAGCGTTCATTAGCTAATGAACGCCTTCCGCCTCGAACCGCGCGCCCTGAGCCCTGACCGGGGCGGAAGGCGTTCATTAGCTAATGAACAGTTTCGTCTTGTCCCAGGCTGCCAGGAGAACGGATGTGCAGCGTGCTGCCGAACGCGCCCTTCAAGGACCTAGTGGCTCCAGAGCGTATACTGGAGCGGGCGCTAATGTGGATATGTCTCAAGTGGCCACCCCATCTGAGGCAAGGAAGGCAGCCGAGGTGGCTGCACATGGGTGGCACGCTAAGCTGACAGTGGAGCATGCAGCAAAGATGGATTATGAGGAGAAAGCAAAGCTGTGCAGGCAAATCGAGATGGAGCACCGGTGGCCGAATCCCATGTCGACCGACGAGGCGGCGGAGCAAGGGAGTGTGTTTCGTCTCCCCATTGAATGCCTGTACCACGCGACGGGGTACGAGGCCTGCCGGGATCAAGAGAGGGGCTGGGTGAACGAGATCAAGTCCGGCAGGAAGGAGAACCCGTGGGCCCCTTTCAATGCGGGTCTTGTTGCGATCGACGATGTCAAAACCCGTGCCGAATTCTCCCTGAAAAAAGCTCTGAAGGGAGAATACAGAGGCAAGGTTTTTGGGCACCAGCACTGTTATCAAGCCACCGACGAGTGTCACCAGGAAATCCCGTTGGAGATCGCCTTCGCGTTCTTCGAGAGCAAGATCTACATCGGTCTCACGCCTGACATGATTCGGTTCTTAGGCGAGATGCAGAACCAAATCGACCAGAAGACGAAAGGCAAAGACAACACTCAGTTCATGCAAGGGCTTCGTTCGACCCTTTTCGAAAAGCATGGGGTCGTGTACAAGGTTTACCGAGAAGCGTTGATCTCCGAGTTCGTCGCCAGCGTCCCCGAGGACACCGAACGGGGTACCTCTTATCAACCTGGGTATTACGAGGTCGGAGGGCTGGTGCAAAAAATGGCGGAGTTCGAATCAGAGCATGGATTTTCAGTCCCGGATCCCGAGAAATATCCCAAGGGATTCCAGTACATCGAGGATGTGGAGACGTCTGAGCGCGAGGGAGACCCTGAGACCCTCCCTGAGGTAGAGGTGACGGTGAAGACGCTGGACGATGACATCAACGCTCACCTCGATCGGGTCACAAGTTGGTACCCCGTAATGTCTCACTTGAACCAGTCGATGGAGACGCATGTGAAGGAAGTATGTAGCGATGTCCAAGCATTCTGTGTTCGGCGGCACGCAAATCAACCACTACTTCATGCACTGGACAATTGCCAATTTCCGGCCGCAGACGTGGGACCTCTGCGTTAGCATCATGGAGGCTTACAGAAGGTTTGACCTGAAGGGCATGAAAAACCCTTTGGCTTCGAAGACCAAAAAGCGCAAGGCCTCATCTTCGCCCGCTAAGGGACCCGCCAAGAAAGCTGGCAAAAAGGGCACCTCCAACCGACAGGTAAATTACTTTTTACTTCTGCTTCAAACAGTGTTTACCCCCCAAAGCATCCTTTTCTATATTTTAAGACATGCTAAAAATGTTTTTTTTACTTGCAGATGGAAGACGAGGTGCAACGAGGAGGCGGGGACCACGGAGCGGGCTCGTCTAAAGGGGCAGGCATTTTGGTGGAAGAAGCTCAGTTTCTCCACAATGCCAAATCCATGGGTATGGCGTTCTGGATTAACTTGGGCGGCTTGGCGGGGGAGGCGGAGTTCGACAAGGTGGACACGTATCTGCGCCAGATTATCAACAAGGAGTTGTCAGTAAAAGAGGGGGGCCAGATGATAAGCCAGTTCAAGAAGGAACGCATGGTGCAGAAGCACTTGGTGTCCGCGGCGGGATTGCAAAACTGGGACGAATTCAAGGCCGAGTTCACCCCCTACTGGAGCTCCCAAGAGAAAATCGAGTCGTTGATCGGCTGCTTACCTTCAACTCAGGGGGGAGCGCGCCGGGGGTGGTCTGGGGAAGTTCCGCACGCGATCTTGAATTACGTCGAGAACGCGCGGGCGAATCTCAAAGAAGCGCAGGCGCCACGCGCGGCGCACATCCAAGGCTTGCAACAGCTCGAGGTGAAAGTCGACATCAAACTCTATCGGGAGGCGCGGACCGAGGGGCCGGAGCCTAAGGTTCCAGGAGAGGCAGGCCTTGAGGACGACGAGCCCACACATGAGACGAACGTGCCGATGTTCCCTCGTTGGAAGATCGTCAAGGGCAGCATGAACGATATGAAGGACGTCCCGAGGCTGCCCTTCACGGGGACGATCATCGACTGCAATTACGCCCTTGACAAGGAGAAGACTCCCGACGCGATGACCAAGGAGGAGGTGCAACCGTTCCTGGAGTCTTTCAACGCCAAGACCACCGCCCCGGCATGGACAGTCGCTATCTTTTGCGGTTTCGTCCAACAAAACGATTTCCTGGAGGTGATTGACAATTACTGCTCCGGCCGCGCGGAGCGGTTCTTCTGGCACAAGCAGAACGTGAACATGAACCCCAACAAGACCGTACGCTACAATGACGTTGAATGTGGCGTCCTGGGGTACCATGTAAAGAGCGATGCCCAGGGGGAGTCTTCTAAAAAGCCGGAGTGGATGTTCAACTTTGATTTTGGAGAAGGTGAACGTGTGAGCCGCGCGTCACTTTTGCGCGGCTTCCCGGTTGTGCACCAGATGTTCAAACGCGACAGCAAAGTCGTGAATAACCATCAGAAACCCCAAGCTCTGTTGATGGAGCTGATCCAGTGCCACATGCTCGGTGACAATCCGGGCAAGAAGGATGAGAACGGCCATCCACTCAACTGGATTCTCGACGCTTGCTGCGGCGTCGGCTCAACGTCCATGGCCGCCATGAGGTGTGGTATGAACGCGATCGGCTTCGACCACGACCAGTACATGGTCAGCTCTGCGCAGCAACGGCTGATCAATTTCGACGCCGAGCCCGATCAGCATGCCGAGTTGAAGCCCAAATCGGAGAGCGAACCGACGGCGAAGGGGAAGGAAGCAGCCACTGCCGAATCTGAGGAAGAAGACTTAGATGAAGATGATGAAGATGAGAATGATGAATAAAATAGTAGGATTTGTCGACCGCCCTGACTGATAGTATCAGTCATGCCTCGACGGTATAGGGTGAACAGTACTCTACTCGTAAACATTTGAATAAAGAATGATACATGTATGCATATTTCGGTGTTTTCATTGTACGCATACTGCACTTTTCTACTGTGTTGCCTTTATGTATCCCTATTTCGCGCATAAATATCACTAAACCCTGATTTTTATGAAATATATATAAATCCAAAAATGACATATGATAATGTCATTTTCATCGAATAGTGTGTTTATGCAGCGAAGTGACGGAGGCGTTCGAGCGCCATACAGACGAACAACGTGAGACGCAGAGACAGCACGCGCATTTTCATCAGGGCTCCCCGGGCACAGCGGGCGGGTGGCCCTGGTGAGCAACCAACGCTGTGGCCGTGGGCTGCCTGCACAGGCAGTCCACTTGAGGCCAGGTGTCCTGCGGGCGTGTATCTCGGTTGCGGGCAGTGCAGTGGTTTGGTGGTGGCTGGGACGCGGTCCCATTCCCATGGTCGCCGTGTGGGCGATGTGGGAGGCAATGGCTTGGCACTTGTCATGGTGCCCTTTTCAAGTTTGGTGGAGGCGCTGCGTGGCCTCGTTTTTGAGCCAGCTGCCAGTATTGTGGTCGGCTGCTCGACGTTATCCCCGTCGTGCATCTTACGACATCTGGATCTTATGGGCTCTCGCCTGCGTTTGGTACGTTGGGCTGCTTATCGTGCGCGCCACGGGCATCTATGCTGGCGTGCACCGTGTGCGTGCAGAGGGTTGGATGGTGGTGCCCCTTCGGGGGGTGATCGTTTCCTTGGCATGCTGGTCACAGTGTGCGGCCGCCCTCCTCCTCGTGGTCCTCGCCTGGCTTTGGGTTTGTACCAGCATTTACTCTGAGGACGTGGCGTGCCACGCCTCCTGTATCGTGCACGACCCGCTGGACGCAGGTCACATTCAACGTGGCCGTGGATGGACTATTCCGTCCCTGCGTTGGTCCCAAGTCTTCTTGTTGGGCCGCGTGCGCCTGCCCGCTCTGCCGGCCAGGTTGGACAAACCTCGCTTCGCGGCGCGCTGGGCGCAGCTTCGACGCAATCTCCGCCTTCACCGCATCGCGCAAGCCGCCTACATGGCGCTTGTCCTTGCAGTCGTGGTCTCCACCGCCGCTGGTGGGAGTACTCGCTTGGCGCACGGGGGGTGGAGAGTAATGGCGTGCTTCTTCGCTTCGAACTCGCCGGTAGCCGCAGTGCATTTCAATCGAATTTTGCGATTTTTTCTGCTTTTGTGCGGAATCTTGTGGGTCGCTGGCAAGCTGACCGAGTGTGTGCCTACGTATGATGTCATGTCACCCACACGCAGCGCCTGGGGTTCGTCCCCCTGCACTTCTTGGGAGGCTCAGCAATCCTCAAGGCAATGGGAGCCGGGCTGGGTGGCCAACGTCGCGGAGCAGGATGAGGTCTTGCCGTACACCGTGCTGGACGAGCTTCAACCTCTAGGCGACACGACAGTGACCAAGGACGAGGCAGCGTGGCTCGACACTGAGCTCAATGCCACGTTTGGAGGACATCCTGACTTCAAGGAGGAGCACTGGGAGGAAATGCGGAATGTTCTTCGCAGGTGCAAGACCACCTTTGCCAACAGTCCTCACGATCTGACAGGCTACAAGGGCAAGGCGGAGCACAACACGTTCTCCATTCCTTTTGTAGACGAATCCAAGGCCGCCTACCAGAGACCCAGGAAGTACAGTCCGGGCGAGCAGGAAATCATCGATATTCATTGCAAGGAACTTTTGGAGTATGGCTTCATAGAGCCTGCAGCCAAGCATTGCAGGCATGCGAGCAACGTCGTCGTGGCTGGCAAGAAAGATCATGAGACTGGCCTGTGGACCCAGACGAGATTCTGCGTGGACCTCAGGGGTGTCAACCGGCACTCCCTCAAAGACAATACGCTGCCACATCGACCAGAGGAGCTCTACCAGAAGGTGGCGAAGGCCAAGTTCAAGACCACGCTGGATGCCACCAAAGCCTTCCACCAGATTCCCATGGCCACGGAAGAGGACAGGAGCAAGACGGCGTTTTGGTGGAAGAATCAGCTGTACCAGTACACCTCGATGCCTTTTGGTGCAGCTGGAGCTACTTCTGCGTTCGTGAGAATCATGGACTACGAGTTACGTCACTTGCAGCATTGTACGGTGGCATACGTCGACGACGTAGTGGTCTACACGGATTCCACGCCTGAGCAGCATCTGAAGGACGTTGAGGACGTACTGCGCACCTTGGGGGACGCTGGCATCCGTTTGCATGCAGGCAAGAGTACCTTTAATGCAGCCACGGTGGACTTTCTGGGCTACCGCATTGGTCACAACTCCATTGGCGCGCAAGAAGCCAAATGTAAGGCCATCCAGGAGCTTCCAAGCCCCCAGGACAAGACTGGGCTCCGCTCGATCTTGGGCATGATGAACTACTACAAGAGCCTGGTGGGTGAGTCAGGGGGGCCAAACTACTCTGAGATGGCCCGCCCTCTCAATGACCTGCTCAAGAAGGAGGTCACTGACATCAAGGGAGCC
The DNA here is from genome assembly GCA_001247695.2 of Cymbomonas tetramitiformis. Lineage (NCBI taxonomy): Eukaryota > Viridiplantae > Chlorophyta > Pyramimonadophyceae > Pyramimonadales > Pyramimonadaceae > Cymbomonas > Cymbomonas tetramitiformis. The sequence goes on from LGRX02005667.1 coordinate 16,456, forward strand.
TGGTGGAAGGAGCAAGATCAAGCACTTCAAGACCTGAAGGATGCTCTCTGTTCTGGGAGGTGCCTGAGGCCTATCGATTATGACAGACCCCTCATATTGTACACCGATTGGAGCACCTATGGCATTGGCGCAGTGCTGGGCCAGAAGGACGATGATGGGAAGGAGTACATCTGTATGGCGATCAGCCGATCCCTGAGTAAAACGGAGAGACAGTACGCCAGCTTCAAGGGGGAGATGCTCGCAGTGGTATGGGCAGTGCGCACACTGAGGCAGTACTTGCATGGAGTTCACTTCACTTTGGTGACCGACCACTCACCGCTCACCACCCTGATGGAGAAGGCCGATCTCCAAGGGCAACACCTACGCTGGGCAATCAGTTTGCAGGAGTTCGACTTCACTGTGCAGTATCGTCCAGGTGCCAAGAACAGCAACGCTGACGTGCCGTCTCGCTACCCACTGCCGTCCACGACAGACGAGACTGGAGCGAGACATGAGAGGGAGAAGGTGACTGCGTTACACGCAGGCGTGGGGGAAGTTCACACGAAGGACCTCTGTGACCACTTGTGCTTTATGTTGGCTGGGGATGCTTTCCCAGGGGAAGAGGCCACGCCAGAGGTGCAGGTTGCCAACTACTGCAGGATGGCTGCCATGGAGCAGCTGGGCACGGGACCAGTGCATCGTTTGTTCGACTTGCACTACCGCGAGGAATTGGAATGCAATCATGGGGACATGTTTGACACTGACTTACCCGAGCTGGTGACCGACTCTGGAAGGCTAGCCAGAGCAGCTTGGAAGGCGCTGAGCCTGGTGAGGCCTACGCGAGGCACGCACGGCGAGGGAAGTCCTGCTGTGTACAGCAATGAGTACTTTGAAGGCGAGCGCATCTTAAAGCCTGAAAAGGTGGACACCAGGGTGCTGGGCAGGCGGTTCTTCTCGCAAGCTCGGGAGGAAGGCGTGGTGTGCTACGAGCCATGTGGAGGCCTCTGTGCTGACCTAGAGATGTTGCTCCGCAGTGGGATGAAGGTGGATCGCTACCTGTATCAGGACATATCCCCGAGCAGTCGAACAGTTGCCAGGGCCAGGTGCACGGCGTTGCTAAGACGATATCCTGACCTCATTTCGCCCCGTGCAATAGAGTTTGGGGCTCTACCCCAAGATCTGCACGACACCACCAGTGCTGACTTCATACGAGCAGGAGCTCTTCAAGGACGCCAGTGGGTCATGGTATGTGGGTTCCCATGCCAGGATCTCTCTCCTGCTGGAACACTCACAGGCCTGGATGGCAGGCACAGCAAATTATTTTATGAAGTGGTCAGGCTTCTGTCCACACTCCAGCAGCTGCAGCAGCAGAGGCCTCCAGGCTATATCCTGGAGAACGTTTCTCCGTTGTCACACAGACCCGGAACCAAGATCAGGGACGAGGTGTTCCCGTACATTGCCAGCGTCATTGGCCGACCAGTGTCCTTTGATGCAGCACAAGCAGGCGCTTACGCACACCGATTGCGAGCGTATTGGAGCAACTTGTTCCAGAGCCACCAGTTTCGCTCCGTCATGAGCAAGGTGGTGAGACCAGAAGGACGAATCGTATCGTCAATCCTATGCAAGGGCTGGCATCCCAGGCCAGTGATAAGGACAGACCGCTCGCCTCACTACGTGGTGAACGTGGTGGGAGAACCATTGAGGGCACTTCCCACCATCATGGCGACGCAAGGGTCAAGAGCGTTCAGAAGAGCGAGGATGGGCACCGTGGTGCGCAACCAGGACGATGAAGACGCCGAGGAAGAATCTCGAGAAGTGAACCTCGCCGAGAAGGCGCGAGCCATGGGCTACAGCGCAAGTGAGCTACGCATGGCCGATGGCCTGAACGACGTAGAATTGGCAAGCATTCTGGGCCTGGCCATGGATCGCCGGGCAATGGAGCTGCTGATGGCGGTCGCAGAAGCAAGCAGGAAGGGGCTCCCTCATAGCGAGGAATCCCCAGAGGCAGAGAATTCCCCAGGACAGCCCATCGCTGTAGACAACAACTGGGCGGACCACGAGAGGTCGGACCTTCAGCAGAGGCAAGCTTTGCTGGCGGAATGGGTTGAGAATTCGAATGCATATACTCAGCAGGTGGCGAAGACTATGACCCACCGTGACTGGGAGGAGAAGCTGCGGGTAATGTGCTCGCAAGGGCAGAAAGGTGCAGAAGGAATTGGGGCTCAGCGACAGAAGGCTGGAACCAAGAAGAAGAAGAAGAAAAAGTGGCAGCTCTACACTATGGCGCAGTATCGTCAGAGGCATGAGAACCACTTCGTGAAGGAGGGCGCAACCCCAGCAGCGTGCGTGGATGTGCCTGCTTGGAGTCCGCCTGCCAAAGATTCAGAGATGAGACTCCCCAGGTTGGCGTGCACCACCAGATTCGAGGACCTGATGGCCAGCGTGGCCGAGCAGCAGGTAGACCGTGACAAGCATCGAGATGTACACGATGATTCATGGTGCCTCAGATGGTTGAAGTCCAATGGCAGAGTGAGGTTGCCAGAAGAGAAAGTTCGTCGAGTGAGGAGACGAGCAGCACGACATCGATGGGATGAGGCTACGGACGAGATCTACATGGTCACGCTGTCGGGCAAGGAGGTGAGAATACCTAAGCCTGCTGACCGTCTCGCGTTGGTTAAGGAATACCACTCCAGAACTGGACATTGGGGCATAAGACGGACGCAGCATCTTTTGTGGCAGCGCCATTGGTGGGCCGATTTGAAGAAAGACGTGGAGGCTGTGGTCACTCAGTGTGAGACCTGTCAGCGTGTGAAAACTCATTATGCGAGAGAGGAGGCATGTTTATCCCCCCTCGAGATCGTGTCGTTCATGTATCGCTGGTCGCTGGATTTGGCATGGCCTTCGAGGAGAGAGACCAAGTCTGGCAACAACCGAGTGCTCATCATGACCGAGCACTACACCAGGTTCATAGTCTGCGTGCCCATTCCCGACAAGGAGGCGAGCACCATCGCAGCGGCATTTCGCAGTCATGTCCTGGCTGTGTTTGGTGCGCCAGCAGAGTGCTTGGTGGATGGAGGTAAGGAGTTCGAGGGCGAGTTCAAGCAGCTGTGCAGAGACTGCCTAATCGACCGACGAGTCACCTCGCCAGACTCACCAGAAGGCAATGGGCTGACCGAGCGAGTGGTACGCACTATGAAGTTTTGCTTTAAGAAGCTTGCCTTGGAGAAGGGTCTCGATTATGAGTGGGATGAGCAGCTCTGGCCACTAGTGCTGAGCTATAATGCAGCACGCCAGGAGTCCACGGGGGTGGCGCCGTTCACCATGTTGTTTGCCCAAGAGGCAGTAGTGCCGCCCGATTTGAAGCAGGCACCCAGCATAGATTTCGGTGCTGAGGTCGAAGATGAGAAGGATGCCAGAGTCAAGGACCTCCACCGGAGAGCACAGGTGGTGAGGCGACTGATGGTACACGCTGGTTGCAGCCTGGAGGTCGCACAGCATCGTGATACGCTACATTATGAAGGGAGAAGGGGTGGGGGCTATGAGCCTAGCCCACACCAGTTTAAGGTGGGCGATTTCGTCTACATCAGGCAGAAGCCTCGCAGCGGCATGGAAGTCGCGACCAAATCCGCCATTCTGAAGCTGGTCAAGATACAGCGAGATGGTGTGGTGGTGCTTGATGAGGACGCCACCAAGTTAAGAGAGAAGAGCACCGTGCAGAGCATCGCGCCATGTCACCTACAGGTGAAGGACCAGTATGACTGCAGTGCAGCCGTTCCCAGCAAGCACCTAGCATGTGAAGCATGCAGGAAGACTGATGGGGAAGCAGAGATGTTGTTGTGCGACGCATGCAACAGGGGGTACCACTTGTGGTGTCTGACCCCAGCACTGGATGGAGTACCAGAAGGCGAGTGCCACATCTGGCGAGGCTCGAAGTCCCGTTTTTGGCTCCCTTTTCCCTGGTGCTTACTTCTCACCCGAACGGGCCCACACTTTGCAGCCAAGATCAAACGGAGGAGCTGAAAGTTGAGACCACGGTTGCCGGAAAGGTAGAGGCGAGCTCAAAGTACCACGGTCGCCACCGGATATGCAACTTTGTGACAGAGAGCCAAGAGACGTGGAGTGTAAAGAGCGAGAACTTCCAAGAAAACTATGGAATAGCCTCGGAGGACGGATCAGAGCTGACGCTGTCCGACGAGATGTTAGAAGGCGACCCTGTTGTTTTGCAGGACTTTTTGCAGAATGTCCTCAAAGCCCGTAATTCCAAGAAGCTGAATGAACTCGGGTCGAGTGTAGATTGGGGAAGGTTGCAGCAAGTCCTGCTAGACCAGAAGAAGAAGCTGAGCCCCCAGGGCCAGTGGCGAGTCGCCTTCTCTCAGGGGATGGTCATCGGCATTGAGCTCACACCTGAGCTTCTCAAAGAGACCCTTGAGGCAAACCTTATCCCATATGACGGCCGAGAAGAGCTCTTTCGCGAGGAGACGTTTCATCCGGCCTACTCGTTCAAGCCTGGAGACTTTCTTGCATCCGACGTGGCCAGTGCGCAGGATCAACCCAGCAGCACTGCCATCACACCGGCCCGGCGATGGGTCTGGAAAAGGACAAACAAGGTGGTGAACGGACAAACTCTTATCACGCGTACTGTTGAGAGAGCGAGCTTCCTGGCCACCTATGAGCTCTTCGAACCTGATGTGAGCGGAGCCTAAGCTTTCAGACGGTGTAGCAACTGAACGTAAGTGGGAACCGGAAAAAACACAATTGTCCCCACAGAAGGCATTATTGCGACCGTGAAGTATGTATTGGCAGGTGTATGAATATTCACACTATGACCAAAACATCGTCGCAAACTTTGGATATCAATATCGATGGTTGATGCAGCTCTGTGTCAGCTTCTATTCCTTAACGCCTCACTGCATAATGCAGAGGGCTTCCATTCATCACTGACTTGTATTTTTATTGCAGCGCCATACAAGCTTCTGTACCGTCACAGGTCGCTGCACCAAATTTTAAAGATAAGACCAAGCATAAGAGTTGCCTTAGGGAGCCACCTTTCTTTCTTTAAGATATATTCTTCTAGAGTGTTATGGATGTACAGCTTCAGAAGTGCAGAAGTGGATTTGTTAAAATTATGTACATAGCTGCAAACACCAATGACATCATATTATCTCTGAATGTGCTAAGACATATTCAGGAAGCCATACTTTTTTGTATGATATCTCCATTGCAGTATACATACCCGGAAGCAACAAGCAGAAAGAAGTAAATTGCACTTCACATATCCGTGATCGTCATGGCACAACAAAGGCTGTCATGAAATATTGTCCTGAGGGCATTATACCGTGTCTATTTTATATTGATTTTAACTGCCAAAATAGGCATACATAAAATATTTAATTAAGGTTGTTGGGATGCGCGAAAAATAATTCAATTGATTTTAACTTTGTTTGTTTTAAGCCGAGATCGATGCGGAATTGTTTATTCAATTTTATTTGTTTGTTCACAGTTTCATATATTTAAATATTTGTTTTCCCTTATTATTTTAGATCCTTCCGATATCGGTGCCATACCCAGTGCCGTTTTGTGCTCAATGAACACTCATTCTGAATGGCACCATGAGAGGTCGAGACAGAAGGTTATTCACTGCGCAGACGGTGCTCATATGCCATGCAAAACTGAAATTCACAGTGTGACACGATACGTAGAATTACATGTGGTATCTAGGCAAGTCCCTACAATCTGGTACTGGTAAGCAAGTGAGGAATGGTATCCACAACACTTCATCTAATTTGCATTCTTACACACTTAAACTGTTGCACACTTGATGTGTCGCCCGCTACGTATTGTATTGTGCTGTTGCACGGTATTGTACTGTTCACGCTATTGTGCGGTAAGTCACTACCTACTCACTTCCACTAGGACTCTAGGAGCACTAGCGCGGGCCGACCGGCACCCTCACGCGAAGCCATAATTCCTTTTCCATTTGACACCACTGTAGCAAACTTTGTTTGTGTTCGTCAAGCACAGGGGAATGACAGGAATTATTCAACAACAACCCTGGCTAACCACAGCGCACTTACGGTACCGTGTGTGCCAAACACAGAGGCATCCGATAGTAGACACGGACCGCGACTTGATACACGACGCCTCTCCCGGCGCGGACGGGGCATACAAGGCTGCATTGCCGATTCACGACAGTCGATAGATATTTCATAAATGGTAGCGACGAATCCACTGTACAAGTCAGGTCGATCCTTTCAAATGCCGGGGAAAAATGCCTCCGACAGGACTCGAACCTGTGGCCTATCGCTCGCTAGTGTAAACACATAAATTATTTGATCAACACTTTGTTGTTTGAAATTTGTTGCAATACCATGCGTGCCACATTATTTAATTGATTATCTTTGTTTGTTTTTGGACGTCTATGACGTGAGAATTATTTAATTTGTGCCTGGGGCACTACGACAGATGCTCGGAAATATGTTTTTGATTGAACGTGCAAAGGTACACAAATCGGATTTTATAATATACTGGATCAGGGCCAGATTGAGGTACAAACGATAATTCGGTTCCGAGTTCTGAAGGCTAAACAGTTCTCAAGTGCTCCACTTATTCACTCGTCACTCAGGTTGCAGGGTCAACCACTCGAGAGCCGATGTCACACTTCGGCTCAACGTTCAATTCCCGATCCGATCTCATTTCTAATTCCGATTCGTCATTCTTGATTCAGATGCTATGTCGACAGACTGACACGATGACTGCCCCACAGTACTGTCATACTACTGTACTGTCATACTGTCATACTGTCATACTGTCATACTGTCATAACCTTGATATCTGATATTCGATTTCATTGTCTTTTCAACCCCGATGCGAATCCGACCATTCTTCGAGGGTCTGACTGAGTGCCACGATGACACCCCCCACAGTACTGTCATACTACTATAGTGTCATACTGTCATGCTGTCATAGTGTCATAGTGTCATACTATCATACCCCGGACATCTGGTATTCATTCTCATCGTGATTTCAAGCCCAATTTCACTGTCATCGTGCCAATCCCAGATTACCCCCGATGACACACATACGGACGCATAGGCATATCGGCTCACGTTGTGCCTCCGGGCACAACTTGCTGGATTTGACACTGTGACACTCAAAACTGTCACATGTCACTTCCTATGGTAGGCTGGGTGACCGTCACCAGTAGACGGGAAACACCCGTTAGGTATTTATGTATGCCTCTGATTTATCTATCACACTTTATCGTTCTGATTCCGTAACCCTTAACTCAGGGGTTATCTCTCCAGTTAGATATATATTACCTCAGCACTATATATCTGCCAGGCTTGGCCCCACTTGCGCTTTATTTAGCCACTGCGAGATTGCCACCATGAGTGGCTAAGCTCGGACGCCTGGGATGGAGTGAGGCGCTCCGCGCGTGAGAGTGCCGGCAGTCACGGGTATGGCCTAAGTTTTATGGGTTGATTTACGGCACGCCGCGCCGGTTGGAAGACAATTTTCTTACGGGGCTTAACGTTGGGCTGGTTTACGCTTTCTGGTTGGATCCCACACCGTTGCGTATCGGCCGCCGCTACCACACGACTTCCTGGAATTATTTGATCTCTCACGGCTGCCGTATCGGCGACCCACGCGTTTCTTGGCCGCCCGACACTGCCGCGCATCTCACGTTTCACTGCCTCACTCCGCCCCTTCAGTCCTTCTCACGATGGTTGCTTCTACTCGAGCCACCGCTAGCATGGCGAATCGCCGACGCGCACTAGCCACGATTTTTGATTCAGCAGCTGCGAGACACGCCAACACTCCAGCCACACCGCCGGCAGCTCAGCCGGCTGCCAATTCAGCAGGTGCGACGTTCCTTGCCTCGGTGCGTACACTTCAACGGGAGCACTTCGACATGAAAGTCTCCAAGTCCGTTCGTCAAAAGTTGTTCGAGGACAAGAACGGGCGGTTTTCGGCGGCTGAGGGCCACGCGTCTGCGATCTTCGCCAGGATGGTCTCTGCGCTGCAGACGGCGTTTGTCACGGAGGACATTGGTTTCGCACCCCTTTTCCTGCTGGACAATGCTACCCTTCCCATCCGCGTGGAGGCCAACGCCTTATTGTTCTCCACGCTCGAGCTCATGGTTGACCCCGCGTCGCCGGCAGCGGACTGGATGGACTCCTCGCACTCCACATTCCCGAACGACGGTAAGCGGGTGCTTCTCGAGTTTGCCCGCCGCATGATCCCAGCGGGTGACCCCTTTCAGGGCCAGGCGGACATGTTGGGCATCCGCGTCTCTGCGGGCGTGGACCCGCATGACAAGATCGGCGACTTCAACGCCGCTCTGAAGGCTGCGAGGACGCGGGCGACACTCCACGATGAGGACGTGAAGGCGCTGTTCATCAAGTCCCTCGACACCGTCTTCTACCAGCCGGTGGTATCACGGTTGCTTCTCCACGATCAACGAGCCGCTCACGACCTCCTCACGATTCAACAATGGGTGCGTGAATGCTACTCCGAGCACGTGCGGGCGGGCACCGCCACGACGTCCGCACACCGCTACTCTCACGGCACGCATTTCATGGAGGGAGCCGCCGATGACTCCGGTGGACCCGGTGAGCTCGCGGACTTGAGGACGATGGTCCTCGACTTGAAGCGTCAATTAGCCGCATTCCTCGACACCGCCGAGTCCGGACCGGCTCCGCGGGGGTTTACTCCTCGCGCGGACAAGCCGGACCGCCGCATCAAGACTCGTTTCGCGGCCTCGCCCCTCCCCAAAGGGGGCAATTGGTCTCAGTCCATCTCCAAGAAGGTGGCCTTCCATCGCGACACCGGCGCGACCGTGCCGTACTGCCAAAATCAGGTGTGCGCGAAGGGCAAGGCGCGCCATTGGCATCGGGACTGCCCGAACGGAGGCCGGACCGGGCGCTCGGCCTACGCTTTCGCTGAGGAGGCCGAGAACTCGGTGTTGGCCGCAAAATTTCAACATGCCATCGACCACGACGACGCCGAAGAGTTCGACGCCCTTTGCATGCTCGCGGGCGGGAAGCCGGACATCTTCGCCGACCTCTCCGCGTGCTCATTCTGCGAGGAGGACGGCGAGGCCCTCGTGTCCGCCGTCACCGAGTTCTCCGAGTTGGCGCGCGCGGCTGGGGATTCGACATTCAACGTCAACACCTTCACTGCCGACTTGCCGGTGGTGTCGGAGCCGCCCGCACACTCACCGCCCGCGTCGATTGAGTCCGAGGAGGAATGGACCGGTCCGCCGAACCCCTTCTGCCCTCCTGTCACCCGCACGTTTGCCGACTTCATTGAGAGCACAGGGATTGCGTTGGTGCCCGATGAGCCGGCCCCGAGCATGAATTTGCTCTCCGCGGTTGAGGGGCCGGAACGCGTGATCGACTACAAGCCCGCGACTTACGCCACGAGCGACGATGACGACGAAGATGCCTCGGTGACACCGCCGCGGCCACGGTACGGTAACCGTAGTAACCAGTTAGGCCAGTTAACTAGTTAGACCCAGTTACTACCAGTTATTGTTACTAGCTAGTTAATCAATTCCATTTTTATTAACTAACTGACCCTAGCTAGTTAATTAATTCGCACTAACCGGTTGTAGCTAGTTAATTAATTTTATTAATCGAATTAACTACAGTAAACACTCATATTTAATGAAACAGAGATCTGGCTCCAGCCAGCCAAATCACTAAAATCGTGACCCCCCGCCAAAAGCAATGAATTGTTCATTAGAAGGAACGCGATTCATGAGCCAGCCAGCACCATTCGTTATTTTCCTCACGTCAGCCTTACAAACTGAAATTTTCGAGAAAGCTGTGTGCTGATTTTTCGAAGTGATAAAATGGACCCAGCGAGTAGGCAACAGCTTAGAGAGCTGCACACAGACATGAAGACAGACAGACAGATATTATGGTGTACACACCATAACACCAATAATTGCCTACAGTAATGCCATGTGCAATAATTAGCCTAAAGCCATGTGCACCGCGTCAAGTTATGCCAGCGTCAATTCCTTATGTTAAGATTGCCGAAAGCATGCCAGCCAGCGAGCGCCTTCCTTATTTTGGACCTCTTCCTTATTTTTTTGGGTCCAGCCAGCCAAATCACTAAAATCGTGACCCCACCCCCCCCAAAACGCTGGCTGATTCCTTAACGGTGAATTCCTTAATACTGAGTGTCTACTGTACTTAGTGGCAGTAACGAGCTGACCCCCCTCAAAATTTATTAATTACCGGTTAATCACCCATGTCGCCCATCGCGATCGGTCGGAAAATCGAAAAATCGAGATCTCTGATTTTCGACACGGCCTCAGCGGTCAGCGCTAGGAACACCTTAATCGCGCGAGACGACACGAGTGTCATGAGCAGCAGTCGAGTGTCGAGCGTTTTCACGAAGCCATGTGTCGTCTTTACACACACCTTACAGTACAGTCAACAGTGTCGCAAACACAACTCACAAATTCTGCAGAACTGTCCGTTGCGTGGATATAGATATACCGCGCTAAAGTGTGTTGGATATAATGGGGCGAACAAAGAAAAAGCTTCCGACTGCAGCTTCAAAAAGCGGTCCTCGAGGTGAGGGTGGCAATGCTTCGGTTGTCGTGGACGGTAAGAAGGGGGGAATACGTCGAACTCGGAAGCATTTGGCGGATACCGCAAGCGGATCGGAAGAGTACCTCATTGAGGACATCCTCGCCATGCGGTGGACAAGAGGCCGACGCGAGTGGCTGGTGAGATGGAAAGGCTATCAAGCCAAGGATGACACGTGGGAGCCGATTGAGCACCTTGCAGGTGCGTCGATCTCTGAGTTATCATAACTCAACGAAACGAACCCCTAAGCTCATTCGAAAGATGTACCTCGCTTGTGCAAGATCTCGCCTATTTTTGAGTTGTAAAAGTACAAGATTACTCGAGTTTGTCATGAGGAACGTTGTTGTGTGGTTGCGTGGTGTGAGGCATGCTTGCAGGTGCTGAGGACTACATCAGCAGGTTCGACAAGGAGCAACTTGAGAAGAATGAAGAGGCGGCTTCGACGTTGGCTAAGAAGTTGCAGTCCGCGCGAGATGCGGAAACTGCGGTGGCGCTTAAGAGGGAGGCCGCCATCGAGGAGGAGCGCAAGCAACAAGAGGCGCGCACGCTTCAAAAAAAGAGTAAGCGTACCTCACCTTGGTGGGCGTATTTCAAGGAGGGCGTCGCCAACTCCACCCATGTCTATTGCACCTTGCCCTCCAAGGATGACCCTGAGAAAGAGTGTGGGGGGGGCTATCGCTAAGAGCGCATGCCCTAGTGGGCTCAACAACCACTGCTTGTACATGCACAACGACGCCTGGAAGGAGGTGGACGCGAAAATACGGCAGGAGAAGGAGGTGAAGCTAGACCCAGGTGAAGTCGCGCGTGGCAACAACCAGGCGAACACGCTCACAGGGAAGGTGGGATCGGTTTGGAGTGAGATGCGCAAGAACGACATTGACGAGAAGATATCTTACTGGGTCGCCAAGAGGAAGCGCCCTAGGGCATTGCTGGAGGACGACGAGTTCCGCCTCAGCTGGAGGGACGCCACGCGTGGGGCGTATCATCCTCCAGACCACACGAAAGCGAAGAAGGAGATATCGCGTATGGCACGCAAAGGTTCGCATCCTTCCTTAGTTTAAAGTGAGTGCAAGATGCATAGCGTAGAAATAGGGTTTCATTGCTGTATTGCATGTATGGAGTATGTGTGTGTGTGGGTGTGTGTGTGTGGATGTCCCATGGTTGCATTGCACGTTTAAACCGTAGGATTGTAAAGTCGTTTTATAATATGATTAGATCGCGGAGGGGCTGCGGAGATGCGCGGGCGGCAACGCGGCCGGCACCATCTACGGAACCGTTCCGACGACGGATTACGGTTGGCAGAGCTCGATGTGTTGAGATGTGGACGGCCCACCGCGTGGTCCGCACAACATGTTAAAACCGATGTTGCAATAGGTTACAATGGCACTCATATTTTGGAGCCGTGGGGGCGGCACAGACAGCTGTTCCCCTGAAACCCTAAATATTTACTGTTCAACTCTCCGCAAGCATATCGGTTGTCCGCGTAGACCATTGATATTAATGTTCATCACAGAACTTGAGAACTATATTTGCATATGGTTTAGGTAATAGGTTGCTGCATCGGTTTGAAACGGGAGGGTCATTTTAGGTGGAGAGGGTGGGCTAGGGACAGTTTCAGTCATGCGTGTCATCAATGTCATACAGGATAGGGTATAGTGAGAGGGCTGATGAGAAATTGAAGGAGGGGTCTGCACAGTCCTGTAGTGCAGGGTGTGGGGAGCATGTGGGTATAAGGATGGGTGAAGGGGGCCTTTTGAGGCCCCGGGAGGGTCATTTTAGGTGGAGAGGGTGGGCTAGGGACAGTTTCAGTCATGCGTTTCATCAGTGTCATACAGGATAGGGTATAGTGAGAGGGCTGATGAGAAATTGAAGGAAGGGTCAGCACAGTCCTGTAGTGCAGGGTGTGGGGAGCATGTGGGTATAAGGATGGGTGAAGGGGGCCTTGTGAGGCCCCGGGAGGGTCATTTTAGGTGGAGAGGGTGGGCTAGGGACAGTTTCAGTCATGCGTGTCATCAGTGTCATACAGGATAGGGTATAGTGAGAGGGTTGATGAGAAATTGAAGGAAGGGTCA